>CAUYRT010054888.1:0-65137 GCA_963574885.1 Lepilemur ruficaudatus
TTGCTTTTCTATGAAAGTGTCAAGGCATAGTTAGGAATTTAAGGAGACAGGAAGAAGGTAAAGTACAGATTTTGATTCATGATAAAAATATGTGAAAGCTAGTGGTTTTGTTAAATGTCTTAAACAGATAACTAGCGTCCATTTGAAAACAATTTCAATACATAGGGACTGCAGCAGTTCGCTCTCTCTCTCTCTCTGTCTGTCTCTCTCTCTGTCTCTCTCTGTCTCTCTCTCTGTCTCTCTCTCTGTCTCTCTCTCAGTCTCTCTCTCAGTCTCTCTCTCTCTGTCTCTCTCTCTCTCTCTCTCACACACACACACACACACACACACGCACACACACTTAAAAGCTTAGAGAGTTCTGAATACAAACCTTGTAACATGACTTACCAATACGAGGCGTTTGGGTTTTTATTCCACTTTAGTTTAACAACACTAAAAAAAATTTCTGAGTGAAAGGCTTTTAGAAAGAGAGAAGAAAAAATTCTCTTTTACTTTAAAGTCAATTGTCATGCAGAATCACTCCAGGACTGAGTTACTTACACTGTTTTTGGATGGGTTACCTGGAAAAAAGGCGGAAGAAATGTATGGAGGTTGGCAACAACAGAACCTATAACATTGGTCTGTATGATTAATACAGTCTCGGTTACTTTCTTTGCCCATTGTAAATTTTGCTATAGGGAATTTAAGATGTTATTCTACCAGCTGAATCCAGATAGAGAGTCAAATCAGTGATATAATTGGGGTGTGTAGAGAGACTATATGCGTATAAATGTACTTAATTTTATTGCTAAAGACCACATTTCTCAGCCATTCTCCCTTCTCTAAAGGAGGTTTCAAAGTATTCAAAGTTATTTGCTGCAAAGAGAACTTTCCTAATTAGTTAATAAAGTTTCAGAGCCTGCATTGCAGAGTATTTTATTATTAGGAGATCTTCACATTAATCCAGAACTGTTTCTCAGCTCTTTAACTTTATCATTAAAAAGATCTCCTCACTGGTGAATGTATCTCCTTGATAATGATCTTGCTCCATTGATTTATGGACCTACCAGTGTCTCCTTGTGGAAAGAGAAACCTGTGGGGAATGCAGGAATGCAGTAAAACCTCTTCTATCCGTCTGTAACCGTTCCCTCTACACAAACAATGCTTTTTCTTATGGGGATGAATGAATTTATAGCATCACAAGACCAAGTAGGATATATTTTATTTGAGACATAGTTATGTTGCCTAATCCCTTTTTTTCATTGTTTTCACTAAGGTCACCCTTTTCACACCTACCAGAACTTGACATTTATATTAATCCTTTACCTGGAGCATAATGTCCCTGGCATGTGTAGGAAGTCCACGTGGGTCAGACATATCTTGATCATTGCTTCACATCTTCTCCACCTTACCTCTGATTGCAGCCGTAGTCATGGAGAACACTTCTGATCAGAATTCCATCTTTATGTTGCCAGAGACTCTTCATAAATGAAGTGTGAATTATGCATTTATTGCTTTCTGCTTTGGGGCTTCTTTGAGTCCATGATGCAGATACCTGGGGTATCCACTTGGCCTTCATGTGTGTGGGGGAAATATAATGCCCCAGACAAGCAATTTTAGGATTCATTCTAAACAACTCCTTGAATATCCAGAAGAATTGAGCATCTGTTGCCTACAGCATTAGTCAACTCAACAGAATATTCTTTAAAGAAAGATTGTTTTTCTTGTGTACCAATCACATAGAAAAGAAAGACTTTTTTAAATGAAGCATAGCTTATAGAAAAGTTTATAAATCTTAAATATACAGCTTTGTAAATTTTTATATACATCTGTATCTATGTTGCCACCACCAAGATCAAGATATAGAATATTCCCAAAGAAAAAAAGGCATTCTATAAAAAAGACATCCGCACTAGAATATTTATAGAAGCACAATTCACAATTGCAAAGATGGGGAAACAACCCAAGTGCCTATCAATACATGAGTGGATTAAAATATGGCATATGTATACCCTAGAGTACTACTCAGCCATAAAAAATGGTGAACTAATAATATTTCTTGCATTAACCTGGGTGGAATTGGAGCCCATTCTTCTAAGTGAAGTATCACAAGAATGGAAAAGCAAGCATCATATGTACTCACCATTAAATTGGTACTAATTGATCAACACTTATGTGCACATATGGAAGTAACATTCATCGGAAATCAAGCAGGTAGGAGGGGGAGGAGGAGATGGTTAAATCACGCCTAATGGGTTCAGTGCATGCTATCTGGGGGATGGTCACACTTGTAGCTTTGACTTGGGCCGTGCAAAGGCAATTAATGAGACCAAAGCATTTGTACCACCATAATCTTCTGGGGGTACAAAAAAAGAGTAATTGAGAACCTATGGCAGACAACCACCTCTTAAACAGAATTAGTTGAAAGCTAACTGAGTGTGTTAGGTAATGTGTGAGCTAATTGAGTATGTAAGGTAATGCCCAAACACATGTGAAACACACAAAGATGGGGAAATTGTACAGTCATTAGAATTTTGAATAGCTTGTAATGGTATGGGAAAATATTTATAATAAAATGTTATATGAAAAACAGGAAAAATTGGAAAAAAAGATACAGAATATTTTGAGTACCAAGCAAGTCTACCTTGTGCCCTGTTTAATTTTGAATTTCATGTAAATAGATTCATACTGTGTATCTTATTTGGGGCCTGATTTCTTGTACTCAGTTTTATGTTGGAGAGTTCACCTATGCTTTTTTTCTTTTTCATTGTTCTTTTTCACCACTATGTAGTATTCCGTATGTAAGCATTCACTAAGGATTCTTAATTGGCTTTCCCTTCTCTCTTTTACTCTCCCTGGTTACTCAGTCCCTCTTCACTGGGATCACATCCCAAATAAACTGCAGGTACCCATTTCTCCTTCTTTTTCCACATCCCTCTTCTAGGCCCCCTGGTCCTCCATGTTTATTATTGGGAGTTTGGAGATAGGAATTCCTTCATTTAGCTCTGTTCCTTACTTGATGTTTGACTTGAAACTTGAAAGATACTTTTCTCTTCTTCCTTTCCCTTATCCCATCCATGTCTGTCTTTACTCTGCACTCTTACTATAAGACATTAGTAAAATAAAAAATTAAAAGACACATGAATTACACCAACATAGTTCATATTCTGTGGTTTCTGCTGTTTCACTGAGATAAGCACTGCTTTGGTTAAAAAAAAAAAAAAGCCACTTTCTCATTGAGGAGTTCAAGTTTCCTCAGCTGTAAAAAATGAGGAACTCTGAGATGTCTGGTCTCAAATTTCTGCATTTCACGTTTACAGCTTAAAAGGGATCTTCTAAGGAAAATAATACTCAACAAACAGAAATAAATGGTAGAATCATGCACAAGAGGCCATAGGTGAGAGGTAGTGTTTTTACATAGATACTTTCTTAGTGCCCTAAAATCTCACCACTTGAGTGACTGTATACTTAGTGGCTTCTCCTGAGCTGAGACAGACTCATCTCCTGCAAAGGAGTCACTGGGTAGAGAAATCAGCACTTCAGTGTAGGGGCCGCTGGAAGGAGACAAGGATCCAGGAATGGAAGAACAGCGAACAGGTTATAGATTGCTTCGTTTCATTTCCCCTCTTTTCTCAGGATACTGAATCTATGAACCATTCCAAGGTGATTTATGTGGCAAAATGTATCCAAAATAAGAGATAAATTTTTCGAGGGTGGCTGGCAACAGAACTCTCATGAGCTTGTGGGAGGATCAAAATCCTGATGGATGACCACACCCTCCCCCTCATTCTATGATATTTATTTCACATTAGATCAGCTAAACCTTTTCTAAGTAACTACCATAAATTGCATAGCCATTATAATAATTGATTTCATATTTCACTTGTGGATGTCACCAAGATTTGCCCTTACTTCCTGACATTGTTTCCATAGTGACTAATGCATTTTAAATGATTAAGAGATGTGAAGAGTAGAAAAGATCAATTAATAATATATAACTCCAATTAATATATAAATGTTTGAGGTTATGCCTCAAACATTTAGAAAATTGTGAAGCAAAATTTTTCAAAAGTGAACAAAACAGTCCAACAGTTGGTGGTTGGACATTGGTGAATGGTGCATGTATTGGTGCTAAATAAATCTGCACTCTGTTGCACACATCACTGAGCCATGCCAAGCTTTAGGCTTCTATGTAAATGAGCAAATGTGAAAGAGCTAATCATGCAATCAGTTCTTACTTAATTATGTATTATAGTATCTAGTTCCCTTCTGCTCCCTTGTCTATTTTTTCTGCCATTTTATTGTTCATTGGTATTTATACCATAAGGAAAGGAAGAGAAGGTAAAATTAGAATTATTTTGTTTTGTTTCTCAACAGCTCTGCCTTTGAGAACATATTAATTGCTTCATTTATTTATCAAGGGTTTATTGAGCACATTCCAAAAGCTAATGCTCTTTGCTGTTCCTCAATCAGGCAAAGCACTCCCCTGCTTACGAACTTGTGTGCCCCTTATTCCTTTTATCTGAAAAGCTCTCTCCCAGATATCTACCTGGATCAGTCACCATTTTTGTGTCTTTGCCCATATATCAGCACCTTAGAGAGATCTTCTCTGCTATCCTTTATAGAATAGTAACCTTCCCTCTCACCCTTTATACCTACCCTCTGTCCTAACTACTTTATAATCCACATTGCTTATTACCATCTAATAGTCTAGTTTTATTTATTTACTAATTAATTTAATCATTCCATATTTTCTCCTAAAATAAGTTTAATGAGGCCTAAGTACAGAGAATTGGCCTGTTTTCTTCTCACTGCTGTGTTTCCAGTTTCTAGAATCAAAGTACTTAATATTTAGTAGGAGTGTAATAACTATTTTTTTAATGACCAAATGAATATAAGGGTGAAAGAGATAGACTCTGTTCCTGCCTTCAGGGAATATCTGGGAATTGATAGTTAATAAAAAAGCTTATAAACAAGACTATAACGGAAAAATTATGTTAAAGAATCAAAATTATAATAAATCAATTATAATACAAAGTACATCATATCATAGTTAACTAATCCAATTTGCTGGGTGGCAGGGAAGATTTGTTGGGAGATGGGCATTAAGGTGAGACCAGAGGGAGAGTCAGAACAGTGACACAGTGCTCCAGAAAATGAAATAAATTGGTCAGACTGGACTGGCCAAGAAGCACATTGCTTTGCCATTCTGGTTAGAGCAGATTATATTCTCTGCCATGTTTTATGTGACTAGCGGAGTGTTAAAACATTGAATTTACACATTCTTAGGTGGAGTGTGTCCTGTCCTGTTAACTCCAAGTTTCCCACTCTGATTATATAATGCTCCACAGCATTTGTATGTTAAACTTACCTTCCTGGTCTCTATAGGCTTGTGAGCCAGCAACCTGTGGTTTAGAGCATAGAGTCAAAGGTTTCCTGTAATGTTAGGAAGGGTATATGCTGAGCCTGAGCTGAGGTCCTAGAAGTTGTAGTGTGAATCAGAATAACTGATCTTAAACAGTACTGTTATTTTATGGTTTCAAAGTACATCAGGTAAGGTGCCATATTTTGGACTTTGATATAACTCAGAGTAATTTTGGTTTTCAGTGAATGTATGTTTGGTATATTTTTAGGAAGTAGAAATGTACATCAAGATGATAAAACCATACACCATTCAGAAAAGTGAGTTTTTAAATGAGCACATGTGCAATGGGCTTTTATTTTTTCTCTGTTAATTTCTGGGGGCAAAGCATATGGAAGTGGGCTTGAGCATAGCTTGTGATGTACCAGGTGCCAACACTATATACTTACCTTCGTCAAACCCTGGCTTCACAAATCATGATCACATGTGCCTCTTGTTTGTGAATAGCTTGGCAACATGGCCTAGAAATCAGGAGTGAAGACTCTGAAGCCAAATTCCTGGGATTTGAATCCTGGCTCCTCCAGTTACCAGCTGTATAACTGTGAGAAGTTATTAAACCTCTCTGTGCTTTTATTTCTTGCCTTTGTAAAATGGGACTATAATACTACTTGATAGGTTTGTTGTGAGGATTAAATAAGTTAATTTATGTAAAGCACTTAGAATAGTGTTTGATATTCAGTAATCTCACAATAAATGTGAGATTTATAAGTATCATCATTATAATTATTATAGAATATCCAAGAAAATCCTGGAAGACATTAAACTTTTCTTCACAAAAGATATGTGGTACTGTCACTAGCCTCCAAGTGGAGGTTTTTCCAAGTTTCTTTTTTTTAATATTAAGGGAGTATAAATGTTTCTGTTACATGGATAGCTTTTATAATGGTAAAGTCAGGGCTATTAGTGTGCCCATAACCTGAATAGTGTTCATTGTACCTGTTAGGTAAGTTTTTACCCCTGTCCTCCTTCTCTCTCTCCCCTTTTGATTTCCTAAGTGAAGCATCTCAGGAATGGAAAAACAAACACCACATGTACTCTCTAATAAGTTGCAACTAATTGATGGACACACAAGGGCACAGAGAGAATTAAAAAACATTGGTTTTTCCAAGTTCTTGGTGTTCGTCACAGAAGAGAATTTCAGGACATGCCATGTAAGCCAAGCAAGCAAAAGTTTTACTGGAAGCGAAAGTACACTCTCAGGAAGGAGAGTGGACATGCTCAAAAGAGCAGTTTCACTGAGAGGAAGTGGTCTTAGATCTTTTGTAGTCTTACTAATTGAAGGGAGCAATATTCAAAGTCAAGGGTTTTGCTTTTGCTAAAATTTTGGGTGGTAATTCCTAGAACTGGTTTCCTTTCCATTTTCATACTTTATATGGTTGTCTTGGAACTGTCATGGTGATTTCAAAGGCAGAAAAATTTTAAAAACACAATGTAAATGATATTGTAATTAGCCAAAGTTCATGTAAACTGGCAGAGATAGCTGAGAAGCTGGGGCCGCTTCTTATCTGTAGTTGTCAGCCTCTCCAGTTAACTTCTACTTAAAATTTGTTTATTTTAACACCTGCACCTGATCTTCAAGCCCCTGCATCTGGTCTCAGTTCTGTGTCCTAGTCTTCTACTCTAACAGTTCTGATCCTTTATGTTGCTCCCAGAGAGAAGGTAAATGTAGAATAATAATCCTGTCATGCCTGACAAATAAGAAAATTATTGAAGCTAATGTCATTTAACTTAACAAAATGCCTGTCAATTTATGAATTTGATAAGAGAAATGTGACTTTTAAAAATATGCTAATGGAAGAATTTTTGTAGAATTTGCCTATCTTAAGATTTTACAAGTAACTTTGTTCAGACAAAAATATCTAGCAGCCTACAGAATACTTCACAGACACAATTTTTTACTTTTATTTTTGTTTTTTTAGAGACAGAGTTTTACTCTGTCTCCCAGGCTGGAGTGCAGTGGTGTGATCATAGCTCAACATAACTTTAGGCTCAAATGATCTTCTCACCTCAGCCTCCTGAGTAGGTGGAACTATAGGCATGTGCCACTGTGCCCAGCCCATAGAAGCAATTTTGTTATAACCTTAAAAGGAGAATCCCAAAGTTCAATAATGTGTTTATGTACAAAGTCTTCAAATATGCTTCATAAGGATTAGGTTGCAAGAGTCTTTGCTGTTCTACTTACTGAGCCTCAGGTAGCATTAACTTGACCAATGGAGCTTTCTGGCTATAGTGTCCCCTTCTTAGGGTATAACATTTCACCACACACCTCATGAAAAAATGAAATAGCAGATCTTGGGGAATGCAGCTGGGCCAAATGCTAGAGGGAAACTCCAATTTCTGGGGGGTAAAGCTGCTTGTGGAGGAGAATATGAACAAGGTAGCCAGCTATTTCCACATTTGGGAGATGAAAATAAACTCTGTTATCTAATTTAGTTTACATTAGCCTGTCTTATTTGTTTCTCTATAATCCAGTTTCACTGAGAATAAGGTTGGGGACCTAGTGGGAAGAGGTGGCAATATCAAAAGTCTGGTTCATGGTAAATCATCGGGATGAAAGGGGATGCTCTATTCCCTCCTCAGGCACAGCCATTCATATGTGTGTCTCTTGCCACCATGAAAGCTTTTAGAGGCAAGTATTCAGGCTTATTTTTTTCAGATATTTTAAAGCATTCAGATAATTATCTAATTTAAACTTTTTAAAAACACCTTATACTTAGTGTAGTATGTTTTGCATTCTGTATTCAAGATAAAGAATAACTAACATTCTTTGTCAATTCATTATCAATTATTGAATGTGTTAATTCATTATCTGGTTAAGGAGGATGTTATAACTTTAGTAAACCTTTAGTACCCAGGCCCTTTACCTGCATTATCTTAGGGAATCCTCATACCAACTAGATAAAGGAGGGATATTATTAACTAAGTAACAGATGAGGAAGCTGAGACTTAAGTATGTTGTCCAATACAAACAACTAGTAGATACTGAGTCAGGATTTGAATTCTAATCGTTTGATTTCTAGAGTTTTCTTGCTTAATCACTTTTGTTTCTCACTAAAAACAAGAGAATTGTAGGTGAAGCAATGAACACCATAACATAGATTGGTTAGGACTGGGAAAAAAAAGATATCTACAATATAATTAAGAAAAAATTCTTAACTAGGTTAAAGTAAATCTAAATACTAAGGTTCAAAGGGCAACTAAATTTCCTTTAGATTTCTGTTCGACAGAGATTTGTCCGGATGAAAGTGTGTAGCTCAATTTCTGTCAAAAAGCTTAATATAACTGAAGAAAGGAACAGTAATGGAGATTTAAAGCCAGTTTTATTATTATTTGTGTATATGTGTTCCTATATGGAAATGGGTTCTACTCATACATTATAAATCCATGGATTGTTCATTTATTACTTCTCATGGTTAAATGTGGCTTAGCATTTGTGAATAAGTTAATGTTTTTACTTATACAGGGTGATGCTATTTCAGGATGTTTCCTGGAAACTTTCAGAAGTTTTCCTTCTCTCTAGTTTCCTATTTGTCTATCTGCTATGCTGCACCCCACAGGAAGTTTGTGGGAGTGCTGTTAGTTCATTTGTTGCCATCAGGTTGAGAAATGACATACAACTCATCAAAGAGTGAAAGGAACAATAACGGCAAGCAGCATTCATAGGTAGCCTCTTTCTGTTTCAGATCTCAAAGCATGGGACAGGGGCTTCATAAGTATGTATTAATGCAGGTGTGGACCTTGAAGATGATGGCTATTACTTTTTAGCCTGTGGCTTTAGTTTCATATCTAGATGATGCCAAGTCGGGATATGAACTCCAAATCCAAACTCTGAAATTATTTTTTCAGAGCTGCCAATAAAGGATAGAAAAAGAGTATTTAAAACATTAAAAAAAATTAAATATGCTTTTGTAAAAAATCAAACAATACAAACATGTGCTGTTCCTTTACTCTCTCCCCACGGTCTCATTCTTCAGAAGGCCTATGTTAAATTGACATGAATCTAGACTTTAAACATAAGCAAACACATTTCTATAGGCTTGTTGGTTTCTTTTTATAACCAAAATGGAATCATACTGCACATTTGCAACTTATTTTCCATTTAATTAAAGCTATATAATGGATATCATTCCATGTCAGTACATATAACTTAGCTTGCAGCTTCAAGCCGCATATGGCCCTCCAGATCCCCAAGTGCGGCTCTTCTACCAAATCCAAACTTCACAGAACAAACCCCTTTATTAAAAGAATTTGTTCTGTGAAGTTTGGATTCAGTTGAAAGGCCATACTCAAGGATTCAGAAGGCCACATGTGGCTCCAAGGCCACAGGTTCCTCACCTCTCAACCTCCTTTTAATTGCTACACAGTATTATATGGTTTGTGAAATAATTTATTTTTGTCACTCCCACCCCACTTTTTAAAAATCACAATTCAGGTTATTACCAGTTTTGTCATTAGAAACAAAGCACAAATGAACACCCTTCTTCTCTGAGAGCTGGTGTAAATATTTCTACAGTGTGGATTTCTAGAAGGTGAATTAATGGGTAAAAGATAGGTCCATTTAAAATTTTAATGAATATTGTCCAAATTTCTTCCTAAAACATTATCCTAATTGTTTGTCCCTGCAATAGTGTATGAGACCCTGTTCTTGCCACATTTTCACCCTCTGGACATTATCAATCTTGAAAAATGTTGTCAGAGCAACAGGTGACTCATGGCATGTTACTGTTTGCGTTACTAAAGAGATGTAACTATTAATGAGGCTGAACGTCTTTTCTTTTGTGAATTATTGGTTTATATAATATTTTTTCTTCGTATTTCTTTTGGACTATTGCCCTTATGTGTATATAAAAGCATTTTATATATTTGTATTTATCCATTAAGCTTGTCAGTCTTTCTTCCTAATCTGTCAATTGAAGAATAATTTATCCAACCTTTTATGGTTTCCCCATTCCTTTGTCTCATGAGTTAGTTACTAAGTAGTAAAATAATAAAGTTGAGAAGCAAGACTAAAATGGAGAAATATACTCTGTAGATAATCTGTATGTTGTACAACAAATTTTTGAATAGTCAAGTTGATTGTGTCTATCTAACATCTAACTAGCTGGTCAGCTTGACTAATTTAGTTAAACACAAGATAATAATCAGAATTTATAATGTTTTTTACATAACTGGAATGAGGACTCTTGAGATTAGGGGCAGTGTCCTCCTTATATTATTAGTGATTAGCAAAGTGTTTGTTAAATAGCTGTCTCTCAGTAATGATTGATGGATAAGTGCAGTAAAAAGAAAACGAGGCTAACCAGTAGTCTTTTGTTAGAAAACTTATTCTTTTAATAACTTTAAAACATCAGTAGCTGATATCATACTTATACAACCAATATGATGTTTTAGGCCTGCAGTAATTCTTAGGTAGATGCATTTTTGTTATTTTCTTTTCTTTTTTTTCTTTTTGCCAGTTTTAGTTTTAGAAATACCTTCAGATATTTCTCCCCATAACTTGTGATATAAAGTTGTAAATCATCTAAATACATCTGACTACTTTTCTATCGGGAACTCACATTAATCCTTATAATTGTCATTTTAAAACCATTACATTTTAAATGCAAACATCCATATGGAATTAGTGGCAACTTACTATCAAATGGACAGAGCTCTGTTATTGACCTATTTTATTCCTCTTGAGAAACCCTTGGCACAGAGAAATGATCATTTAAGTGCCTGAGGAATGTCATTAAGGCACTGTCACACTAGAGAAAACCTCCATTTTCCCTAGAAAGAAGACAATTTGATATCCCAAGGTCCACTTTTATTTCCTTCCACCTCATGACTCATGACACATCCTCAGAGGGCCTTAGTGACTGTCCTTGAATCTCTAAATTATATGTTGGTTGCTCTTGCCTTTCTTTTTAGAAAGGGCATTAGCAAAAGCCTGTAGTAAGTCAGCTTGATTGATGAAAATTTAGGAAAATTGTTGGTCTAATATAGACCACTTAAAGTAAAAGCAGCTGGGCACAACTGTGCTATTATCCCCATAGCATTGAGCTGAATTTGTAAATGTCTGAAAGTGTAATTCATTTATTTTGTTCCTCCAAAAACATTTCCTGAGCATCTACTGTTTGCCAGGTGGTGGACTAATCCTAGGGATTAAAGGCAGTTGAGACATAACACTGCTCTCCAGAGTCTCACAGTCTAAAGTAATAATTGATTTACATTTTTATTAATAGCAAATAACATTTTCAAATAAATTTCAATAATAGGCAAAGATTCAGATTAAGATATGGCCATTTTTTTCCTGTCCACTGCAATAGGACAGTGCTGTGTAAGAAGAACAGGTACCTGAAATTAGATTGAATTTTAGAAATATGAAATTAGATTAGAGCAGGTGTTGGGAGGAAATCCAGCCTAGGAGGCAAAATTGATATCAGAATCTCTGTAAATAAGTAGGCAAACAGTCTTTTCTGAGGGATCTAAAATGTTAATCAGTGAGAATATACAATGAGAAATAATTCAGCATCAGTAATCTCAGGCAGGCAGGCAGACAATCGGCATCGAAGGAGTTTGCCAGTAAATTTTAAAAGATGAGCAAGGCATAGTTTCAGAGCTGGATTGTGGGGGAAAGTTTAATCTGGGTTGGTGGCAAGAGAAAAGGATGAAAAGAGTATGGCAGATTTCTAATTCTAAGAATATTATTAGAGTAGCTATTTAGTCATAGAACAAGGCAGAAATCTGGTTAAGCAAACTAGAGCATTCAGATTTCTAGGGGAGCCCACAGCTCTTTTCTATTCTTGTGTGTTCTATAACCCCATGCACTTCCTGCTCCCATAGGTACATATTTCAGCCTTAGGAATGAATGCTGTTGGGGGTAGATAAAATTCAAAGGCCCTCTTTATGTCATAGTACTAGCAGGTGAAACTTTCCAAAGGATTACAAAAGGAACACAGATGGGCCTGGATTCTCTTGTTTCTTCCTTCCTGAAGGATAAGACATGGGCTCCTTCAAAGAAGCTATCGCCATTTTTGTCTCTTTAGATGCTTTTCTTCTTCCACAGGCCTGGACCTAACTCTCTCTTGGGAACTGCTGCCCCATTCAGCTCTGGGGAGGCACAGGGGAAATATCTTGCTCTTGTTCCTATACATTTCCATCTGAGTTGTGTGGCCTCTGAGCATCTTACGAAATGAAGTTCATGAGATAGTCTATCATCTCTTCCTCCAGGACCTGTCCAAGAGAGAATTCTGGCCAATGACAATTTTCAGGTATTTCTGAGTCCTTAATCCTATACCATCATATTTTCACTCCTTAAAAGCACCCCTGCTATTTCTAACAGAACCCAAGATGAGAATTGATCCTTGGAAACAAGCAGAAGCTCAGTTACTTAGGCTGCTGTAAAAAGGCTAAGATCAGAGTGGGGTTTGATGTTTTATACACATTATCACTAATCATCATAATTCTATAAAAGGGATGCTTTTTTCTCCACTTTATAGATGACAAAAACAGGCTTAAGTTAGGGAACCTGTCAAAGGTGCATGAAATTATGAGTGGTAAAGGAAGAATGTAGGCTTTAGTTTGACTGGTAGCAAACTCTATATTCATTCTACCATTCTAATGTACCTACTCTTGTCAAGATCACCAACAACCTCTGTGTTGTCACATCCAATGGCCTGAATCTGTCCACATTTTGCATGACTTATTAGCAGCATCGAACAGTTTACCACTTCCTTAAAATACTTCCTGCTGTTAGCATTTCTGATATTACACTGTTCTGTTTCTCCTCTTGCTTGCTGACATTTCCTTCTAAGTCTTCTTTGTAACTTTCTATTCCTTTATCTGACTTCTAAATCATAAATGCTTCAGGGCTAGGTTTTCTTTTTCTAAACTGTCTCCATAGGTAATGTCATCTAGTCAGATGGCTTTAAATAGTACCTGTTGTACTCTGATGACTTAGTATCTCTTTGGCCTCACTCTAATATTTCCCCTAGCTTATTCTACTATGGTCACCCTGGATTCTTTGCTGATATTCAAGCATGCCAAGCATACTTCTGCCACAGGGCCTTTGAACTTACTGTTCTCTGTCTCTACACTTCTACCTATCAGGTATATGCATAGCTTGCACGTTCATTTCCTTTATTTTTTGCTCAAATATCACCTTCTCTGAGAGACCATCGCTTGCTATAAAATAATACTCACTCCAACTCCAGGCTCTCCTACTTTCTTCATACTATTTTAGTTTTCTTCATAACGTTTGTTATCATCTGATGCATTGATGCATTGTGAGCTTCCTGAGGGCACATAGAAGGTGCTCAATAAGTATATTTTGAATAAACAAGTTTATAAATTAATGAATAACTTATAAATATCTATTTACAATAGAGACTGCTCTCCTGGGCCCCAGAGTCCTGGAAGCCACGGGGTGTAGAAGTTAAGATGATGGGCTCAGGGACCTGACCATCTGAATGTGGTTCCTGGCTTCACCATTTATAAGTTGTTTGACCCAGTTACATACTGTCTCTGTGCCTAAGTTTCCCCTTTTACAAAATAAGGATAATACTAACGGTACTTACTTTATAACTTGTTTTGAGGGATAAATTATTTAATACATGTAAAGAACTTTGAATAGTACCTCATATGTAGTAAAAGTGCTCAATGATTATTAGTTATTATTACAGTATCTAGCTACCTACTCGATATACTGGGTTGTCAAACAGGCATCTCAAGCTTTATGTGTCCAAACAGAATCCTTGATTTTTTTCCCCAGACTTGTCTCCCCTCCAGTCTTCACCATCTCAGTAATGGGCACTACCTGTTGCTCATGAAATTAGAGAAATCAGCTTCAATTTCTCTCTTTTCCTTATCTACTACATCCAACCCACCAGCCAAGTCTGTGAAGATTCTACCTTCAAAATATATTCATATCTCTGCAGCTCCATTGTCATCACCTTAATCCAAGACACTAAACATTTGTACCCCCGCAATATGCTGAAATAAAAAAAAAGAGACACCATGATCTCTCCCTTTCACTGTACCAATACCTTGAAACTTGTTTCATTCTCACTTCTTACTCCCTTCAAATCCATTATCATACAGAAACCACAGTGATTTTTCAAGAAGACTCCTCTGATCATATCCTTCAGTAACTTTTCATTGCACCTAGAACAAAATTCAAACTCTTTATCATGGCCTACAAGGCCCTGAATAATTTCAATCCTACCTACTCTCCAGTATCATCTTTTCCTCTTTACCTTCTGTCTACAATATTTCAGCCACACTGGCTGCCTTTTTTCTTCCTTGAAATTGTCTTCTGCCCTTTACCAACTCTGAGCTTCTGCATGGATTGTTCCTTCTGTCTGGAATGCTATTCCCTGAACTCTTTTCATTCTCCAGGTCTTAGCTCAAAAGTCCCCTGTGAAGAGAGGACTTGCCACAACACACTTACTAAAATTTGGAGATTATATGTGCATATTATATAATATTTTGACTTGGATAATTTGCTTTAGTGAAATCATTCTTATCGGTGACTTTCAAGCTTTGTTTCTTTTCTCTGGACAACTTTTCCTATCAATAAGATATTGACTCTAACCCCATTATGTAAAAACAATAAAATCAGGACTGCTTTGCTTGCACTGGAATGGGGTGAGGAGTGAGGAACCGGATTCCCATCTTCTCATCCTTTTCCTCATCCCCTAGAGTGATACTGATTTAGGAGCCCAATTTAAAAACCAACAGTCTGCATAACCTGCACATAGATTAAGTGATTTTTTGAATTAGGAAGATGACCATAGCTATGTCCACATAATACCAAAATATCTGATAAATTTGATGAAGTTGCTAGAATAAAAGATTCTTATTGAATTTTCTTATAATTTTGTTCTCACGCATTTGTTCCTACAATTACACTTATTCCCCTTGAGATCAGCAAATAGGTGTCTTTGGGTTCTTAACACCTAGACTTGCATACAGAAGGGACTCAGTAAGTAATTTTTGACTAAATTAAATGCATAAAGGCAAAGGTTTAACGTTGGCTTTACACTCTTTTGTGGTCTTTACAAGAGTTCTATGTTAAAACCTCATTTCACATTTTGTGCCAGTAATCTATTCAAGCATGATATACATATAGTATGCCTACTGAGTACCAGGAGATGCTAGGTGCTTTCCTGTGTCATGAATGTTTTATTTAATGCTTGCACAAATGCTTGAAGGTACATATTATCCATGCTTTTATGTATTAAGAAAGTGTAGTTCATAGAAGTTAATTAAATAACACCTTGTTAAATGGAAAGGAAAGGAGTAAAATATGGTTTTTTTGACCTCAAAATCCATTTAATTTCTTTTTACGTTACAAAAAATCCAAAACATAATTCCCTGATTGGTACAGAAGAATTCTGAAAGAATCATGTTAGTTTTACCAAGTCAAAATTTTAAAGATGTAATTCATTAAAAAGGGCACAGATAATGTTAAAGGGCAAGTTGATAATATTTGACCTCTTTAAAAGATTATCTCTCTTTATATTAGAATTTTAAAATATGAATTATGTATAACTAATAAAGTGACATTAAATGTTATTTCACTTAATAGGTGTTGTTAGAGCTTGAAATAGAGCCCTCCTCCAGCACCTTCCTTCCACAAATGTTGTTAACATTAAAAAGTGCCCTACTTCACTAGGAAGTCAGGAGGCATAGGCTCTTTGAAGTTGGATATTGCCTATTTTTGTACAGCAAAAATAATTAATAACATTTAATTTATCATATTAATGATAGCACTGAGGGGAGACTCTACTAAGCCACAACCAGAATGAGGTGCATTGTCAGAGACTTGTAAAAACCAAATGAGGTCAACTCTGCTTCCTACTATCGTGCCCAGCATCTGTTCACCTAGTTAACAGTAAGTGTGAAGTAGGAAAAACAAATTTCTATTTCTGTAAGGCAGTAATCTAATAGATATTTAATCACTGAGACAATGTTAAAATGCTGACAGTTTAAGAACAGGAATATGATGCAGAAACTATTTTGATAAAAGAAAATCTTATCAATTTAGGTAGAGGTAGAATATCACTAAACTTTTTCTGTATTTAATTTAAAATCACAGCTGGAACACTGCATTAATATTTATTAAAATAATACTGGAAAAGGAAATAGAGAAGAATAATAGAATATAGTAGTTCAAAGAGTTGAGGGAACTTGAAAGAAAAAAGGAAATATTGTAAATGAATTCTGCTACTCTTTTAACAGATACAATTGAGTACCATCTACATCTATCTATATCTATATTTATATCATGTATATATATCTATGAAAAAGTTTACTATAAAAGTTTACTTTTTTTAAGGAAATTAAACTATGCTTCACATGTTCCCTGCTAATATAGGGATTATTGTCTGTTTGGGGAGTTATGACACAATTATGCTTGATTGTTACAAACCCTACAGGTAGGTAGAAAGTGTTAACCTTTTCTCTGTTAATAAGTGAGAAAAATAGAAGAAAGATTTGATCAACTATACATTAAACAATCCATAATTTACAATGAAATTAACAATAAGATTAAGATAAATAAAAACTATAAACAAAGAACATAAAGGAAAAAACAGTTGATTCTAAGGGGAGACTGAGTGGACTCATAGTGAGGATGAGCCAGGGAAGGGAGAAAGGCCAAGAAAATGCACCTAGTTCTGACGTTCAAGTCTAGATGACTAGGGCAAGCATGGCCATCAAAGCGGAGTTTGGAGAGCAATGCTGGTTTGGGATGGAGGGTAAATGGGACGAATTCAGGCATGATGATTTTGATGCAAAAGGAAGATATGCAAGTGGAAATATCCAATAGGAAGTATGGGCTATACTAGGATGTACATTAGAGATAAGAGAATCACATGCACAGAAATGACGTAAAGTTCTGAGAGCAAAAGGATGAGGGATGAGTTTTAAGGAAAATCTTAATTTGGGAATGGGGAAGATAAAAATAGATAAAGGGATATTTTTAATCCAACAGATTAAAATTGAAAGTATAAAACAGGCTCAGTGGGAGAATCAATCAGAATAGTTTGGTGTCACATAGGATAAGGGAGGAGAGCATTTCACAGAAGATTTGGTAAAACGTGAAGCACAAAAGTGAACTACTACTTCAAAAATATAAAAGTTAAGATGGAAAAGCATTAAGTCATATTTGAAACCAGACAGACTTGTACCAACATTTACAAGCTAAATGACTTTAATCTTACTGGGCTCAGTTTACTTATCTGGAAAATGGTGATAATAAAATCTACTTCTTATGATTATTGTTGGAATTAGAGGTAATATAAAACACCTATGTATAATTGGCATATAATAAAAGATAAACAATGTATTTTTGACCTACAGAAAAAGTTTTAGACTGGTTTGAGACAATCTAAAAGGTGGGGATAAAGTGTGTTTTTAAAATAACAATTTAGTAGAAGAAATGGACCTGATGATGTGAAGAAAAATAATAGTAACTCCACAGAGGAAACACTGCTGTAGGCATTGCCTTCTTCTTCCTTCCTAACAGAGCCACAGGTTTTCTTCAGACATCCACCGTGAAGCCCATGTTCATAAGAGGAATCTGCTCTCATCCCCAGCAGACTTGGAGTCTGATTTTTCTGTCAGAGATGCCCAAATTTCTTTGTTCTTCATGCCCTTAGTATTTAGTAAGTAATTTTTTTCATGATGTCTCTAGGTCAAAAGAAATACCTAGCAGTTCCAAACATGACTTCTCAAACCTGGACTCAGATTGTAAATCACCTCAACCTCATTGATTTTTGTACAATTCCTGCTTCTTATCACAATAACTATTGAAAACCCACCTTCTCAAAGGTATGGCATCATTGAAAGGAAGGAATGTAGTGGGATCCAATGTTGAAATCGTGAATGACCTTGTGCTAACAGTTTGTACAGTGTTCTACAGATGTTATCGTTGTATTTTCCTCAAAAATAAAATATAACACAGCATCCTAGTGAGTTTACTGTGGCACCCAAGACTGTCCTTTCACACAGTTTTAGAAAACTCATGTCTAGGTGTAATTTTATCCTCTTTGCCAGTGATTGGTTCAGGAGTAGATGTGTGTTCTAATTTTGGCAATTAAGGCAGAAATAATGTTTTAAAATGTAGAGTTTGTTATTTAGGAATGGTGAGATCAACAGATCAGGAGACAACTGCCATTAAAAGGATGATTTATTATTCTCACAAATCCCAAGAGAAGGAGTATGCCACGCCGTGAGGGCCATATAGGGAAGGACCAGCTTTTTGGTCAAGAGACGGAAGGAGCCAGGGGAAAATGTGGGCAAGAGCCTTTGTTGGGGTTTCCATAGGAAGCTCCAGGCAAGGCAGGCTAAAAAGGGTTAGGATTGCCTAGTTTGAATAATTTCAGCAGGTTCTGCGATGTAGGGTTCCTTCTTGTTGGATACCTGGCCCTGAGGTTGTAGGGCAGTTGGAAAGTGGCCTGGAGTATGAGCATTCCAGGGAGGTGGTTGTAGGTATGAACTGTGGACTGGTTGGTTTGCATATTAAAGGAGCACTTAAAGGAGAGTCCTTTAAGATCTCTAGGAATTGGCATCTCTGGGAGGGGCAGTCTCTCCAGATCAGCAAGGTCCTAAAATGTCAGAATATCAGAAAGACATGGTTAATGCAAGGGCAAGGCATCTGAGCTTCTGGGACAGCTGTGGAAGTGTTCCCTATCTCTCCCTTTGAAGATACGAGGCTTGGAACTGATGCCACAAACTTGCTACCACCCTGAGTGAGGGTGAAGCTGAGACAAGGAGATGGGCAGACATAGGAAAATTGCAAGATAATAGAGTAGAGTCATTGTATTAAGTTGACCCTGAAGTTTGTTAATCTTTGGGCTTTCAGTGAGGTGAACCAATATATTTTCCTATTGTTTAAATCAGCTTAATGTTGCTATTCCTGTCATTTTTAGATTTTTTTTATTGCTTTCAGACGTCCTAACATTCACAAAACCACAGTGTGAAAACCCAAAAGATCTATTTGGAAGGGATTAATTTTCTATTGGAAAGGAAAGATTTTTCAAGTCTGCTTTTGATGATATTAAGATGTGTAACTGAGGCTTGCTGAATGTTTGCTCTCCTAGAATAAACAGAAAATACAAGGCTTTTAGTTGCATTTGCATTCAATGGATGACTTAGTTTGCTGACCTAAGTGTAATGTCTTTTTTTTTTTTTTCAAAAATCATTCTGAAATATCTAATCACTGCTGGATAGGAGAAAGTCATATAGCATTCCTGTAATAATCTCCCACTCTAAATATTTCATACTAGGGTAATGGCAATTCATATGGAGATTTAAAAAATAGCTTACAGGTTTTTAGGAAAACACTATTATTTTCTTGTGAAGAGATGGTTACCAGGGGATAATCTGAATCAAATCCATTTGTTCAGTTTGTACTATGTATATGAGGGAAATAATAGCACCCCTCCCCACAAGATGCAAACAATTACACTAATAGCCAGCCCTGTGAATACACATAAGTAGCACACCTAAAGAGTGTGTGTGTGAGAGAGTATTTATTTTTAGTATAGGATATCTCTTATGCCAAATAGGATTCTGGTTTAATAAATATGAGAGGTTTGATTTATGAACTAATTTATAGAAGTTTTATTAATGTATGCACATGGTTTTTAACAAAATAAAATAATACAAAAAGTGATTATAATGAAAAACAGTGTGTGTATTACCTCACATATTTATTTTTTGTGGAATAAGTTCAAGAGATCTATTGTACAACCTGGTGACTATAGCTAATAACAATGTATAATATACTTGCAAATTGCTAAAAGCATATTTTAAGTGTTGTCATCCCATCCTCTTAATGTAGTTCTAGCACTATTTTTAGTTACATAGATAATATAATCTATGTTTATGTCATTATGACAACATAAATACTGTTAGTTAAGGAGTGTAGTTGCAATACATAACTGCCCTGTTTTTATTTGCCTAATTTATTTTATATAGATGCCGTTATTTTTCCATATACTCCACCATATTATCTATCATATAATGTATCTATTAAGTCTATATTTTTCCTGCAAACTTGCCTTTGGAGAGCTCCGGCTTGAATTTGGACTTGTTGCTTCTGGGTACTATGCTACTGTCAAGCTGTGGGTGTTCATTATCTGTCTTCTAGTTCCAGTCATCATTTCCTGGATTCCATGTCTTCTACTAGATTTGCTGTCTTGTTTTGCTAGAGCACATTCTCTGGTTGCTGTCCAAGAGAGCTTGTAAGGTAGTTCTGACATAGTAAAGATCTTTTATTCTGCTTTCAGATTGGGTTTAGGATATTCGTTTGAAAAAACAAGCCCTCCAGAATTTTGAAAGCATTCCTTCATTTTCTTCTTGCATCCAGTGTAGTAGACAAATCTAATGCCATTCCGATTCTCTGATATTTTTTCTTCCCTCAAGTCTTACTCATCCTTAAATTTTCTGTTCATTTTCAGTAATTATTTTTTATTTTATCCAGCTCTGCTCTTGATCTTATCCTTCTATGTGACCCAAATCCCTCTTGATTTTCAGTAGGCACCTGACTGATGTCTCTCCTTCTGCCTCTGATTGTTTTCAACACAATAGCCAGTGAGATTCTTTTAAAACTCACATCTTAACCATGTTACTTCTCTGTTCAACACATCCCCCCCCATTGGCTTCTCATTTCAGAGTAGACGACCTCATGTGATCTGGCCTCCCTTATCTGTCTTCTCCCTACCTTGTCCCTCCACATTTGCCACAGGGACCTTTTCCTACTCTTACCTTCCAGTTGACTACCATGCTTAAACTTGGTTCAATCTTTGTTCAGTCCTCTTTTCCTGCCTTCATTTTTCTCTATAGCACTTACCACCATCACATATGTGTACATATGTCTCATATCTTACATATTTATCTTCAATATTCCTCCTACTAGAATGCAAATTTCACAATATCAGGAATATTTGTCTATTTTTTCTTCCCTGTTTATACCTAACACTTAAAAGAGTGCTTGGCTTATCATGATTTACAGTAAATATTTTTGATTATATGAATAAGAAGTTAAAAATAGTAACTGTAAATTAAAGGGAGAGTAGGAGACACAAACACCAACACAACTGGTGAGAAACACTAATTCAGCTGAGAACTGAGTGCACACCTGGGCCAGTAGGTAAACAGGATTTCATAGCTTTCATTGTGTTGTGACAATAGGCATACATTTAATCAAAAGAAACAACTTTTATTTTGGGCATTCTGAGAAAAATTTATCACAGGAAATTTTGTATGAGGAGCATGGAGTAAACATAATTATTATAATCTTTATATCTGGTTGACAAAAAAGTAGATTTCTTCATGTAATTACTGTTTTTTTTTAGAAAATCAGCCTTTTCTAAAAAAGCAATTCTTCAGTGGTCAGAGTATCATAGGTAATTTAATATAAAGCCTGGAGAAGCTTGAAGAATAAATATTTGTCTATCCTTCAGAATGTTTCTTTCAAACATTAGCCATCACAGCCAAGCTTTAGGAAGTAGTCGGATAGCAGGCTAGACATGACAGAGGTCTCTGCTGAGAACTGCAGTGCAGGTCATTCCGTTTTGTAACCGGAAGGAGATCCATGTCCTCTAGATATAAGTGTATGAATGACCAAGATATTTTGTGGGGGAAAAGCCTTTTGTATTTTGCTTCTGTAGAGGGCCAGCATAAATCTGTGTGGGAATGACCTGTGGGCAGAGCCAGGGATTTTTTACACAAAGCAATACTTGATCTGAAAAAGAACCCAATTGAGACTTGGTTATTGTTTCAATGTTCTGCCACACAAAGTCCACGCCAGAGGCACACATTTGGGAGCCATTAGTATGGAGAAGATGCATGTTGATTCTGTGAAGGCACATGAGATTATTAAGGGAGAGTTTTTGAGGTAAAAAGATGGCTAATATTAGATTGCTGCAGAATACATATATTTAAGACATTGGGGGAGAAATGTGAGGCATTTTGTTGTTTTTTAGTTACACAGCTTCTAAAACTCCTTCCTGTGCTTGGATAATCTACTGTCTTGTGGGGCAGAGGCTGGGACCACTGATAAGTAGGTCACAGAGGCAGTAAGTGGCCCTTGTTCTGTGAACAGCATCCAGAAAGCTGAGTTGTTAGTGGTGACATTGTAAAGTCTAGTGTCTGTACCCAGGACCAGTGACAGAGGTCTCTTCACAGGAGTAGTTTTTCAGAAGATTTTAGGTGTTATTTCTGCTTCATAGCCTTCAAATGATTCTTGAGTCCCTCCTCAAAATTATCTGAGTTGTCAGTATCCTTTTTTTCTAAATATATATTGAGGTTTTATATATGTGTGTATGTGTGTAGATAGATAGAGATGGAGAGAGAGAGCAAGCCTGTTAAACTCTAAGTATACACCTTGATTATTTTTTCATGAAGTGAACATAGCCATGTCACTACCACCAGATCAAGATATATAACTTTACCAGTCCTCCAGAAGCCTTCTTCATATTCTTCCCAGGCATTACAAAGAGAACCATTATTCTGACCCCTAGCTCCATAAATGTGTTTTGACTGTTTTTGAACTTTATATAAATGCATCATTCAGTGTATGTGTGTTTAGCTTCTTTTGCTCAACATTATGATTGTAAGATTTATCTAGGTTGTCATGTGAAACAGGAGTTCATTTTTCATCACTGTGTAGTATTTTACCATAGGCGTAATGCTTGCAGTTGTCAAAAAGAATCCATTTTTCATCACACGTAACAACAATATGGTGTAGAAATGGTTCGCCTTTGTGTCATGACAGCAAAGAAAGGCAAGTTTCGAGGTAATTTCTCTTCTGATGCTCATTTAATTCACGCAGGACTCATCTATCCAGCTTCTTTACCTTGCCGACTTGTTTCAAATGGTCCAATATTGTTGGAGTAGGAACGTCAAACCTTGTTGCTAATTCATGCATAGGTTGAGATGGATTCGCTTCCAGTACAGCTTTCAGCTCATCATTATCTACCTGGTCTCAGGTTGCCCATGTGGCTCATTTTCAAGATTAAAATCACCAGAACTAAACTCAAACCATTGATGTACTGTGTGTTCATTAGCCACATCCTTCCCAAACACTTCATTGGTAGATATTTTGAGCTGTCTGTGCAGGATTGGTTCCATGACAGAACTCATATTCGAAAATAATATGAATTTTTGACTTGTCCATGGTTTCACAAAAATTTCTCTAAAAAAATTTGAAAGATAATGTGCATTTGAAAGACTGAGGGCTGTACCTTCACAATAAAAATAAAACAAGAAGTGTCAAAGTGAAATGTCAGAGCTATCAACTGTAAAACTTAGTACTTAAGGAAATCGGACATTTTTAATCTTGAAAATGAGCCACATGGACAGATGGAGTCTGCAAGCATTTTGCACGATGATTGGATAAAGATGACATACCAAAAGACAGTCCAAAACCCAATATTAATCAAAAAAGCTAATGGTGCTTGTTTGGTGGTCCAGCACTGGTATTATGCACTTCAGCTTCACAAAACCTGGTCAGTCAATTACAGTGGCTGTCTACTGCACCCAAATGGACAAAATGATGAGGCTGCTTGTGACTAAGCAGCTGAGATTTGTCAATAGAGACAGGCCAATCCTCTTTCATGACAATGCTCAACCACCTGTCTCTCAAACAATGCTACTAAAACTACAGCAGCTGGACGTGGAAACTGTCATCCATTGTATTTACCAGACCTTGCTCCAACTGACTAATACTCCTTCTAGGCTTTGGACCACTGCTTGCAAGCAAAAATATTCAATTCTCAACAGGCTATGGAAAACACCTTTCGCGAGTTCATTGCTACTGGCTCTCCAGGCTTCTTTGCTGTTGTCATAAACAAGCTACCATTAAGATGGCAAAACTGTTTGGATAGTTTAGGTGCATACTTTGTTTAATTGTACTGCTTCTTGTTTGAAATATAATAAACTACACTTTTGATTTGAAATTGGACATTTCATATTTAATGACCTATAATTTGCTTGAATTAATTAACCTGTAATATAAACATATATTAAAACTTCACATTGTGCACATAATATATATATTATGACAAATAATTATTATTTGTTAATTAAAAATAAAAATAAAAGAAGAATACCAACTTTGGAGTTAGAGAACCCTGGGTTCAAATCTCAGCTCCATGATTTACAGGCAGTAGGCTCCTATACCTGTTAATTAAGAATACTGCTACTCAATTTTTAATTTTGAAGGTTGAGATAATAATAGATAATAAGGCCTACCAAGCAGAGTGTTAAGAGAATTAAATGAGATAAGCAAGAGGGTAATGCATTTCCATTACCATTGCTGGTGTTGTTATTGATGCTATTATTTAGAACTTGATTAAAGTATTTCTGTCTCTATAAATTCTTTTCTGATATTTTCTGGAAGCACTGGTAATTTTTCCTCTTGTACATTTCCTAAACCATGTGGATAGTTATATGCACAATACTCTATTGTATTTGTTTACTTACTTATCATTCTGTCTTTCTAAGTACAGTGAAATAACCTTGAAGACAGGGGATATTTTTTTTTTTTTTTTTTTTTTTTGAGACAGAGTCTCACTCCATTGCCTGGGCTAGAGTGTCGTGACATCAGCCTAGCTCACAGTAACCTCAAACTCCTGGGCTCAAGCAATCCTTCTGCCTCAGCTTCCCGAGTAGCTGAGACTACAGGCATGTGCCAACATGCCTGGCTAATTTTTTCTCTATATTTTTAGTTGGCCAATTAATATCTTTCTATTTTTAGTAGAGATGGGGTCTTGCTCTTGCTCAGGCTGGTTTCGAACTCTTGACCTTGAGCTATCCTCCCACCTCAGCCTCCCAGAGTGCTAGGATTATAGGCGTGAGCCACTGCACCCGGCCAGGGGATATGTTTTTTAAGTTTATGTCTATTTTAAGCACTGAACACCCTTACTTGCTGTGCTTACAACCCAGTAAGAATTTACTAAAGATTTATTCAAAGAAAAAAACAGCATAAGACACTACTGATATTCTGAAATGAGTACATATTGCATCCTGTTCCTGGTAATCTCTGATTTAACAGGGAAACTGCCTGAGAAGTTTGATATTTTGAGCTCTCAGACTCAGGAAGACTAAAAATCCTCAACTTTGGGTTTGCAAGCAGCTCTCCAAAATTTCCATGTACTGTCCCTGAGGAAGTGTGAGGTGTATATTTTATTGGAGGTATTGTTAAAAATAACATTGACTACTTGGAATAATGTAGAATTATATTACTGCATGTAGACTTATAAGAGAGTTTTAATCAACCTGAAATAAATATATTCTTCATAGAAAAGACAGGTTTTTTGTTTTTTAATCACTATTTTCTTTGATCAGTGACAGATGAATTCTGCCTCCTATTTTTGGTGACTAGCACCTATCCTTGCAAGTTTATGGAACATAAATTAAGGGTTTTTTTTCTGTTCAACATTATCATCAATTACTTTGACGCAGGCATTTATGACATACTCATCAAATTGCAGATGACATAAAACTGGGAAAAAATAGAGAATATGTCAAAATCCCAAAAGACCATGAACTTGACAGGATCAATGTACCATTCTAATATTTGCTACAGTAACATGAAATTTTAACTGAGCACACAAAACAAATTACAGAAATACACATATAGACCTAATGTAAATATTAAATGTAATATCTGTCTATGAATTTTTGGTTCATTGAATATTCAATTTTCATCCAGGGAATAATAATTCTGAAAAGAACCAACGTGGTTTTGGGGATGCAATGTACAGCATGGTGACTATGGTTAATATTATTGCATTGTTTACCTGGAGTTTGATAATAAAACAATTTTTAAATTTTCTTGCTGCATATGCACCCCCCCCATACACATACACAAAAGGTAACTGTGGGTAGTGATGGATATGCTGTTACTTTGACTAGGATAATCAGTACACAAAATGTAACAAATATAAAATCATCACGTTGTACACCTTGGGCATATATAATTTTTATTAATTAAATATTTTTTTAAAAGGTTGTTTTGATCTGGATGAAAATAAAAATGTCTCCCTGTTTTGGCAAGTGGTGGTGGTGGTGGGGATAGCAGTTCACACTGGGGTCCTGAGGACTGGGTGCTGCAGAGTGGAAGAAAGCAGGATGATCTGGAAGATGTTTTCTTTTATGATGAAGGAAGGACAGATTTCTGAATTGTTTTTGCATGCCCCCTGTGATAATAAGGCTTGTCTGTGCCTGTCTTGGGTAAGGAAATGGTCAGATAAAAGAGAGATTGATGGATGGAGTCATTCATTCATTCTCTCATATCTAAGAGTTTATCATGTGCTTACATGGCTAGAGACAAGGGCACAGAGTATAATGTATTTGCTGCATGGGAGAAAATATGCAGGATTTGCATAGGAGGATTTTTGCTAATGTAAATCCATTATAATAGATAGAAACATGAAAGAAACAGTTAAATCATGCAGTTGATGGACAGGAAGACCTAAATCAGAACAACTACTAATGCAACTGTTGACTGTTATTGATGCAGGAAAAAATTAAATCAAAACTCATAAGTCTTGAAATACAATTTTGCGAGTTAGTGTTTCTGGGTCTGTTATATGAAGTTTAATTTTCATGCTTGTATTTCTAGACCATTCAGTTACTTTATTAAAATTTTAAGTCTGTCAGACAGTTGATTGCCCAGCAATTTGCCCAAACATCTGATCTAATCGAGAACTGATCATCAAAATAGCTCCGTGGGATTGATTTTCTCTGTGTTGTTAAGCCTGGGTCAGGTAGGTTGTTTTAGGCTTAAACAATAGGAGCTGAACAACCATTCACAATTCAGATGATTGTTCCACCCACCTTGAAATCATTAGGTTATTTATTTTCATAATTTTACCTGGCACCCTAATATTCAATGTCAGAAGTTAAAAAAGACAGTGTGTTTTGAAAGAATATATTGAAAAAACTAAGTTAATACAATGAAGTAATAAGCAAGAAATTAGATAGTCCAGTTACACAACAGACCAAAGGAGAGGGATGTACTAAGTGTGTAGGTAGAAAATCTGTGTTTTGAGGGCTTCAAAGAGACATCCTAAAATATGAAATAATTTAGTTAATCCATTCAACGAATATTTTTAAGTACCGAGTATGGTGAACAAGGCATAGAATTTACAATCTAGTGGAAATATGCACAAATAAATAAGGAATTGATTAACAAATGGAAGTCCAATCACAGAGAAGAGTGACCTAACCCAGACATGGGGATCAGGCAGGTGTCCTAGAGGAAAAAGTGTTTAACATGAGAAGGTGTTAACTTCAGAGAGTGGTGGAAGAGACAGGAAAGGAGAATGTTATCAACAGAGAGTACAACGTATGCAAAGGCTCAGAGGTAAGGGAATGCACAATTTGCTTGAAATATTCAGTGTTTATAACTTAAGTATGTAAAACTGATACTGTGACTATAAAACATTGTAAAGCTTGAACCTATTATCTCAGCTCAATTAAATGCAATGCTCCAGAGGCCTTGGCCAAAACTTGGGCTACTTGGTTTTCCTTTACAACTTGAGGTGGCCTAAATTATGTCAATTGCAAACAACCATTCCACCACTGTTGTGTAAGGGATAACTCAGAAGACAGCATTGATGGCTTAGTTTCAAAAAATAATAAAAACCTGCTATTCACAGAATTCTTTTCAAGTACAGTGCTATACTAGGTTCGTCACATATATTGTCGCATGTGATTCTAATATTTCTATCACGAATCTAATATTGCCCCCATAATGTGGTTGAGAAGACTGGGGCTAACTGTATCAGCTGGTTCTTGGCTATATAACGAATTATCCAATAACCCTGCCCATTGGCAATGTAGCCTGAGCTTGGCTAGGCATTCTGACTTTGGCTGGGCTCCCTTATGCATCTGTGGTCAGCTGAAGGTTGGTTGGTTATTGACTGGGTTACCTCAGTTCTCATCTACATGGTCTTTCATATTCCTTCAGGGTAGCCTGGCATTGTGTTCACAGGAGAGCTGAGAAGGGGAAGGGAAAGGGAGAGAGAGAGAGAGAGAGAGAGAGAGAGAGACAGAGATTGCACAAATGTGAGATCCTCTTAAGGCCTGTGTTTGAAAGTAGAATGCTGTCATGTCTATGTTCTATTGGCCAGAGTAAGTCACTAGTGCACTCAGATTCAAAGTGTTGGGGATAGATTCCACCTGATGGGGAAGCTGATAAATCATGTTGGAATGGGTGCGGATACAGGGAGGTCATTAAATGGGGCCGGGGTGTGTTGAAAGAACCTACTGAAAGATACTAAGATAATACAAGGAAGTAGTCATCAATGTAATTATTCTACCATAAGAAGAGAGATTACATATTTGCCCAACTTTGTACTGTCATGAATGGTTGAAATAGAGTTTGATTCCAATGCCTTTTCTCTTTTCACTTGATTCACTGCCTCTCTTACAATTTATGACAAGGTTCTTCAAAGTGTGCCTTGATGAGCAAGCATATCCTGCATAGATAGAGAGTGACCTAGAAATGGAAATTTACTGTGGGTTGAGTGATAATGTAGCTTTCATTCATTTTATAACCAGAAACTATTTTGCTAGAGGAAAAAAGGTGAATGGGAAAGTTAATGATTTAAACTCACAAAATTGTTAACTAAGAACAGAGTCTTCAGCTACCAGTGAGATTTTTTTCCTTTTCCCTTTAGATCTCTTTTTTTTTTCTTAACCATCTGATTGTTTGAAAGAGGCTGGGCCTGACTGACAAATAAGCAAACTCTGCTTGGGCAGGGACAGAATGGGGAGTTTTACTTGGGTAAGCCCTGTGACTTAATTCCTCAGTGTGCTTAGTTTTCTAACCTAGACTTAGATGTCTTTATATAGTCACCACGCATGTGTTTGTACTTATAAAATATTTTATTTGCCTTCAAATATTTTATTTGCCTTTAAGTACCCTAATACCAGTGTTCAAAATGAAATCGTTCAGCAAAACATTTGAGTTCTTGACTTTTACGTATGTACAGATTTTGTTTAATAGTAAAAAAAAGAGTATCTACTAAACACTGTGGTTCTAGTGGGGTACAGTAGACAGATACATGGGATTGTCTTTTCATTTTTACTGTAACTGCTTATATATAAGAGTAAAGCACTCTCTGTAAGCTCTATTTAAATGGAAACTGTACATTTAACAGTATAGTACAGATCTTATGATAGCTAAGCTTAATATCCAAGCCCTGGAGATAGTAATTTTTTTCTAAATATCTACATGTATATTAAGAATTCGTACTTCTCACCACCTAAGAAAGAATGTAGCAGATTCATTGTTCTATATGGGTTAGACATTACCAAGTTCATTACCTATCTAAATAATAATTGTCAGCCTTCCTCCCCGTTATTCGCCTGATTTCTTTACCAGCCTTTTACCCCCTTCTTGACTTTGTATTCATAATGAGAAACGTTAGCAATAATAGCTTTAATAATGGCAACACTGTCTTGAATTTTTATAGCACATTTCCTCTGAGAGGTTTAAAGTGATTCAGATGAATTTCCTTGTTTTCACTGGCAACTTTCCAGTGAGTTAAGAGTGTTGGGATGAATGCTGCTTCAGACTCACAAGTATCTTTGTCATCCCCTTCGTATGACTGTTTCTATCTTACATGAATCTGCTCTATTCCTTACTCCATCCCCAGTCAGAGGAGTCTGTTATCACCCCAAAGTGTGTGTGTGTGTGTGTGTGTGTGTGTGTGTGCATTGCTTTCAGCCCCCTTCTCCTCCTACTTGGGGCATATGCCGGGGCTTAGCATGGCTCTAGACTAAAGAATATAAAATGGAAATGCAAGAGCTTGCCAGAAGCAACACTTAACTCAAGTGCCAATTCTGTTTATCAGAAATGTGACTATTCTAACCTTAGCTCATGGCAAATGGTAATTTTCACATCTAGGCAAGAAGAGGTAAAAATAGGATTGACTAAAATCCAACTCATAAAATATTCAAGTTTGGATGAGTCGGATAAAGACACTTTAAGCAGGCTGTAAAGACCGGGGGTACAGGATTACACTTCTGTACTAAATGCATTTGATTAAATAACAACTCTTAAATATTTGCTTGTTAATAGCTAGTCAATGGTGTCAGTGCTGTCTATGTGATTATGAGTTTTGGGATTATATTGGCATAATACAAGCTGAAAGAAAGAAGAGGAGCTCATGGACATGGACATTATTTTTCTTCCTTGTGCTTCTTATTCTAATAATAGTTTTTAGTTTTTATGTTTAAAAGCATGTAAAAGTAAAATAAAATATCAAGTCAACCACATTTCTACATCTCAGAAATCTTGAAAGTTATACTGGAAAAATGATACTCAAAGCAAAATATAAAATAATAAAAGGGTCACATTTTAGTCAAATGTATGAAAAATTTGTAATATGACTAAGAACTGACATTAAAGAAATATACTATTACTGAAAAATATATTAAAAAATCTATATTTGATTCACTTCTAAAATGTTCAGTAATTTTAAATGCTATTCTAAAGTGAAACATGAATGTCATTTTTCTTACGATGCTTTAGCAGCAACTCATTCTTCATTTTTATAATAAGGTTTTGTTTTAAATATTATAATATATGTTTTGTAGTTACAGATGAAATTGTAAAATGCTGCACATTTAGGTTACTTTATAGATTTTCACAAGCAAAAATATATTTTTAAAAGTCCTAATTATATCAGAGATAATATATTAATAATATTGTGTTATATATATTTTTTTCTAGGAAATAAATCCCTGGTATCTATAAAAACCATTTTGGTTTATATACTCTCAAATTATAAAATTCATTGACTGAAATATTCTAACTTTTTTACATATACAAACCATTGGACCCTTATGATGAACCACTTTGTTTTGACTGGCGGTGTTAATTCCTTTGTTACTTCTTGAAAATGCCTAAATTCAACCTCTGTGATGGTCAGTTTATTGTATCAACTTGGCTAGGCTTTGGTCCCCAGTTATTCCATCAAATACTGACTTAGGTGTTGCTATGAAGGTATTTTGTAGATGTGATTAACACTCATAATCAATTGACTTTAAGTAAGGAAGATTATTCAAGATAATCTTGGTAGGCAGGTTCAATCAGTGGAAAAGTTACAAGAGTAGAACTAAGGTTTTTCAGAAAAAGATGAAATTTTGCCTGTGTATTGCAGCTTCAGTTCATGCCTTGGAGTTTCCAGCTTGCCTTTCCTGACATCCTGCCCTACAGATTTCAGACTTTGCCTACTCAGCCCCTGCATTCCTTTAAGCCAATTCCTTGCAATAAATCCTTTAATATATATCTCCTACTTGTTCTGTTTCTCTGGTTGAACCATGTTTGATCTCCAACTACTGCCCTTCATCCAACAGTTTCACCTGAACCATCTTTTAGAAATCACCATAAAGGATTAGTGAGTTGTTGATAAAAGACTTGCAACAGCAACCCCTCATTTTAATGTAAAGTGTCCATAAATTGTCCTTGCTTTACACAAACATTTACTTCATGTGGCTTCACAACTTGCAGTGTATTTTGCTACATTACTCTGTCTACTGACCAAGATGGCCTTAACTTTCCCTTCACTTGCCTTAACTGTAGCCATGTTTCTTTCTGACTATAGGCGCCTGACTTTCCTTTTCTTAGAGCACTTACTTTAGAAAACTTAAAAGTTGTAAATTCCTTCTCTGTTCCTTTGACATGCAAATATTTTCCCAGCCTCTAGCCAGTTTTAGAACCCAGGACTGTGTTTCTCAAGGAACCATCCCTTTGAAATGCAGTCATCAGGGAAGACAGAGCTCCTACTCCCCAAACTCTGTGGTAAGCACCAATTAGCAAACACAGATGGCCTAATCACATCCATGACCTGCCCCCAGTTTCTTTCAGTACTTTTCCACTAGCTCAGCTCAGTGCTTAAATATTCCCCTGCTTTTTGTTTCAATGGAGTTGAGTTCAGTCTTTCTCCCCTATTGAAATCGTCTTGAATAAAGTCTTCCTTGCCTGTTTAACTCTGTCCAGCACAATTTTTCTTTGATGCTGTGAAAGATAGTAAGATTAGAGTGTGCATTTCTCAGTTATTCAATAGTTTGGGAAATACAAATTCATTTAAATAAGACTTTGTATTATAATCATATTGAGTTTAGCATAACAATTTGTATTTTGACAGTATTATTCTATTTCTCAAAACAGACTTCAGGAATTGTAGGCAATGCTTTGCATGTATAAAAACTATAAACTATTACAATATACCTCTTCTAAATTAGTGAGAACTAGAAGCAGTTTATGTAATGGTGTCACTACTATAATTCAGGTAGATGTTGACTAATTGTCCCCATCATTTCTCTCTGTGAGTTTTAACCCCCTCCTCTTTTTTTTCTTTTTTTTGTCTTTCTTCTCTGACCCTATCCTGAAGACTAAGAGCATAAGAAAATAGTTACCATTAGTTTTTTGGTGCTTACACACAGAGTTTTTGTTGCCATCTCAAGTAGAAAACATTTGATTGCAATGTCTTAACCTGATTCCAGTTGTTTTAGCTACTGAAAACAGAACTTAGACTAGAAATTGTGAAAAGCCATAGATAGAGGTTCTATCTGGATTTCCTGTGTTTGAGAAACTCTTAAATATTCCCCCATCTCCCTCCGGCCTCTGAGTATAATCATTTCCCTGAAATCACAAGGCTTTCTAGCTTGTGACCATTATGTATTATTGAGTTAACTAAACCAGGGCAAAACAAAGTACTCTATTTTACTTTCTTGAAATCATAGTTAAATAAGATTGCAATATTTTATGCAAAAAAAGTTTCAAAAGATATTTACCCCAAAAAGAAATTGGCGACTGGGCAATATAACCAAAGTTCCAGGGCATGTGTTGTGACAAAGAGAAAACTGTGTTCTGAGAAAGTGAGAATTTCTGCTTTCAGGACAAATTCAGTCCTGAAACCTGAATGTCCCTGTGACCATGCAGACAATAGGGAAATGTGTAGAGGACTCCAGACTCAAACCTGTATTACAGGCAAAGCATGCAAAACATTAAAAAAACAAAACAACTCTTTTTAAAGTCTGTTCATTTTAAATTTTAAGAGTATAGTTTTCTTGAAGGAAGGGACCATATGTCAGTTATTATATTATGAACATTATTTATGCTGAAACTTAACAAATAATATTGAAAATTATCTATGTTTAAGATCCTGTAGATACATAGGTTTCTATTTTGTGCTTCATGTAAAAAAAATTCTTGCCAATTTCTTTTTGGGGTAAATATCTTTTGAAACTTTTTTATACATGAAATATTGCAATCTTATTTTACTATGATTCTAAGAAAGTAAAATAGAGTACTCTGTTTATATTTTCTAACCACAGTTATTGTAAATATTATAAATATTCTCCAATAAAGACTTAAAGTACAAAAAAAAAAACTAAACAAACAAACTTTACAATAGCATGCTGACGTTAGCTTATAATACAGAGACATTCAGGTGTTCAGACTGAATTTGTCCTGAAAGCAGAAATTCTACTTTTGTTCTGAGGTAAAATGGATTACAGTTTATTATGAGAATCTATGCTCTTCATTAAGAGTTTGATCTGTAGTTATGTGAAGGAGAAATAGCATATCACTCTCAAAATATCGAATAGGAGGCTTATAGGAGAGAATGTAAGAGGAAGTAGAACATTTGTTAAGTATCAACCAGAAGTAGGAAAATGTCTCATTATGCATCTAAATATTTAACATGAAAACACAAGGGAGATAAAATATATAATGAAAGTAACAAAAAGAGAGATCCCAAATTTAGCTTAAGAAGCAAACATCTATCAAATGAAGATAATATTGTGAATAATCCAATTCTGAAGAAACTATTTTTGAAGAAAATCTGTAGAATAAGATTCTCCTATTTATTTACTTTTCTTAATTTGTTTTTCTTTATTCTATTACATCACAGCCTTATCTGCAATGTTCTGGTTTAAGACTATTGTGCCATCTAAAAGTCAACAGCAATAAAAGAAATTTCAAAGGTAAGAAAAATTCAGTTTATTGCCTAACAAGAATAGTTGACAATTAGTTTATTTATTTCTTCATCAATTCATTTAACAATGTTTGTGGGTGTATTTATTTATTTATTTATTTATTTTTTGCATTTGTATTTTACACCAAGCCTTGGGCTAGGCATTCAGCAATGATAAAGAGAAATGTGGCTCTGACCTCATTTAGTAGAAAGTTGGTAGAAGAGATAGAATTTAAATAAATAATTAAATATATAATAATGATTTATTTAAGTCCCATGAAGGAAAAGAAGAGGATGTGTCTTTATACAGCTTATTATTTCCTTTTTCTGTAAATGCTCTGATACAGTGATTCCATCTACCTTTTTTGACCAGCTCCTACCAGTCAGGTAGCAAAATGGGTGTCTAGGCTGTCCACGTACAGAGGTGAGAGTCTCTGGAGACACTCTCTTTGACTTGAGAGGGTAATTGGTTAGGGGGACCAAGATCCTGCTGCAGAGGCAGCCTGGGTGACCTTGTTCAGGGTCACAAATCAGTGGAGACCTCCTAACTCCTCCTGAGTCCTCCTGTATTAGAGTGCCTAAAGCCTAGATTGTTGTGGACTATTATAAAAGCAAACAAAAATTGATAATCTTATAGCAAGGTTAAAGGCTAAAACGGACTTAAACTAAAAATTAAAACTAAAAAGAAAATTGAAAACTAGCTGACGCTTAGATAAAGGAAAACTAAAGGACCCAGTGAAAGTATAGAAGAAAAGAAAGTAAATTAGATGACATCAAAAATAATATACAGGTTGGGTATGGTGGCTCACCCCTGTAATCCCAGCACTTTGAGAAGCTGAGGTAGGAGGATGGAAGAATTGCTAGAGGCTAGGAGTTTTAGATCAACCTGAGCAACATAGTGAGACCACATCTCTACAAGAAATAAAAATAAAAAATACATGCTAAAATTAGTAGAAAACTGCAAGATAAAATTAGAAAATTGGGGAAATGCACTTTAAAAATATTTTAATAAAACATGGGTAATATTAATATATGTGATGGTATTTTAATGTTAAAAAGCCTCAGCTAATATAAAATTTCTAAGTATATACTACTAAGTAATGATAAGATCCATAATATTAAAAGCTAACAGAAGAATGGAGAAAATAAGAACAGGCTACATAGATATTATAAGTAGAGGTAAAAGTATCCATGGTGGAGAGAGGATATTAGGGAGGATTGAGCCGGAAGTGTGGCCTCTGATAAGGATGTGGGTAGTGACTCAATCCTAGAACCTGTGTTTGTTTGCTTTTTGTTTGTTTTCCTGGGCAGAGACGTAGAGACAATGAACAGCCCTAAGTCGCTTTGCCTTCCTTCTAGAACACTCATGGAGTATCCTGCCTCCTGTGGTCTACCTGGGGAAAGGGCTGTGATGGTACAGTCATTTCATGCTGAGCTGATAGGGTCCTGCAATAGCTGGAAGACATAGCCAAATTATTTCCATTTGTATGTAAATGTAATGCATCCAAAATGGAACTAAACCCAAAATGTCTAGCATTTTACCTAATGTTATAGATTGTATGCCATATAATAAAAGATTTATAAACAATGCAGAAACTAAAAGAGCAAATTTGCACTATAGGAAGAATCTCTAAAGTATTTAGGCAGTTGTCTTCCTGTAATTCCTAAATTTGATAAACACTATCATCAGAAAGTTTACATAAAATCTCCTGAGGATGCTATTGCTCTGCGTTTATTAGTTCCTTCAAAAACACCCTCAAAAATTTATCCGAAGTTGCATAATTTCAAAATGTTATAAAGCAAATCTCTGACATGCTGACAGCAGTGTCGATACTAATAAAATGTTTTTGTTGGTTTTTGCCAGAAAGCTTAGTTAATGTCTGCCTAAGATTTTCAGGAAAATGTAGTTTTTCAGAGCCTTATCAGGCTCCCACAAGGTTTTTCTTTCTAGAGTGATGAGAGAAGTCTATTACCGGTGGGAATGCATGGGTTATAGATGTTATAGGGTGGGATTCCTGCCCCAGACTCTGATTTGGGGAATCGTGTGCAGGAGGTTTACCAGCAAGGGCCCTGGGCATAGTGGCTGCTTGGGAGGGAGGAAAGCAGTATTTTGATGCAGCTGCAACAGAGGTCTCAGCTGTCTCTGCAGAGAGCTTTGACCTGGGAGGCCCTCAGAACTCCCCATAGGGAGAAGTTTCTGTCCAGCCTCAAACAGGCAGCCCTGACTGGCATGTGAAGCATTACTCTAAGCTTTATCACTTTTAGTCACAGAAGATACACAAAGATATAGCTTTCTCAGTAATTGTTTAAACAATTTTTAAAAGGTCCAATTTTTTTTTTCTCTCCTTGAAAAGACTAATTTTCTGGCCAATGTAGTGCTAAGTGCTGGAAATCTGTGTTATGTCATTTTGAGCTCCATTTTGATCTAATTCAATTCCGGTAAAACAAATTTTCACTTGAAAAGCATTGATTTTTTTGTGTAGTGATCTCTTTTTAAAAATGTACTTGAAACTGGGTTGATAGATCAACAGGAAGATTCTATTTCTTCTATCTTCCTTGGCATCATTGTCTGTACACAGTAAGAGAATAGCTAGGCTATCTTTGGACTATCTGTGCTTTTCGGTCTAATCTTGTTTGAGACACTTTTTATGAGAAAAAAGATGAGAGGAAAAGTGTGAAAATGTAAATTTCTTGAGATACTTCAAAGCTTGTATAGGTCTTTTTGCTTTAAATGTATACTGCAGTAAATATTTTTCTTGTTTTTATGTTTTAAGTATATATAATATAAGCAATGCAAATATAAAATAAATAACTTGACTTTATGCCAATTCTAGAGTTCATATTTAAAAGTAGTTTCAAATTTAAAATAGTTAAATGATGCTTCGTGGTTTAGAGGCAATTTTTCCCCTACTGCATTTTCAATTTACTGATTCACTTGTTGAGTAATGATTAAGTGTCAGGTATGATGCTAGACCTGAGGACTAAGACTCTCTACCTTCAAAGATTCCATAAGGTAGTGAGGATGATGAACAGTAGAGAGCTATCCATGATATGATGTGGTAAGTATTTGAGTGCATTTATTTTTCGTTTTTTCCTCACATTATGAGTGATATGAGAATGTGAAAAGAAATTAAATACAGCTTAGGAAAAAGACTAGATATTTTTGTCTGGTTCTGATTTTAATTTTCCTGACAATTAGGAAAATAATCTTGCTACATTTATGTCCATTCATGGGTAAAGTAGGGATAACAATAATCAAATTAGATGGGGGGTGTGTGTGTGGAGATATACATATATATACATATAGAGCACATTTTAGACTATAAACTTTTATATGGGTGAGTTGATACTAATGTCATAAGTGAAATCTTTGGAAAAGCTGGTGGCAATTAAAGAATTTACAGATCACAAAACACAGACATAATGCAAGTGAGATATATGTTTATACAAATCAGTTATAGAAATGGTGTTGTACAACAATTTTTGAACAGTGACTTATAATTAATTGCAGTTTAAAGTACTCAAGAAAATCTTGAAATCCATCAACCATCCTCAGACCTGCTGAGTGCTTCTGAAATCTCCAGCCGTTTTGCTCAAATAAAAAACAAAATTAAAGATGAAAGAGTGTATATTTCTAAGAGCTGGGGTTAGCTCAGAATGTAACTGTGGCCTACTCCATTCTAGGTCACACAAATTTGCACTGTTGTTCTCTGTATGATAAAGAAGTCTGAGGTATTTGCCTAATCTTTCAGCATCGGTGGAAGGGACGGCATGGGCTTGTTGTTCACTTCAGGGCTAGGATTGTATAAGGTCATCGATTTCCTTCCTCCTTGGTTTAGCCAAAAATCCTTTCTCTAAGGTGCAGATCCAGCAGCATCCTATGATTCGATCCTGGCTTCTCATTTTGGCTTGCTCCACTCAGTTTAGGTTGTGTGCGACTGATTTTGCAACCTTGTAAAAGGTGTCTTGGGTTTTTGGCCCCACATGAAAGGCTCCCAAAGTTCAGTCCTCAAGTGCCACTTTTAAAGTTTCATCAGAGTACAAAAATGGAAAAATGAAATGCCTGATTAACAAAAGAATATACATCTGTACTAATGTGATATTTTATATCAAGACTAGAGAAATAAGTTTAGAGAATCCCACTTTAGGTACAAAAGAGAAGAAAGGGAAACTTTGTAGTTGGAGTTTATAACCAATCTGAAAACTATCAAGGAGGAAAAATGAGCCAGGCTTTTCAGAGAAACTTGTTGAAACTTCTTAGGCATAGAACTTGGTGCAGATGAGAGCCTTTTTACTGTATGAACATTTGTGGAAAAATCAATGCTGCAGGTCACAAACCCTATCAGTAAATTGCTATAATGCAGCAAAGACCATGTAAAAGTGCCAAACAGAACAGATGTCATTCTTAACTTCATTTTCTCAAATAGGAAAATGCTTGAGGATTTAAAATTGGAACATAATCTTCACATAAGTAATCATGAATTGGCAGAATTAGGGAAAAATCCTGAAAAATAAAGAAAATGAGTGATTAAAAACCTGATTTTGGCAAACATATGAAATTACAGGACAGACTTTTAATCCATTTTTTAACATCCCTGCAAAGCTATAGTCACAGATGTTCTTCATCCCAGGCAATGCCCAAGTCAATTCTACCAGGATAGGTTCAACAGGATAAATCTGAGCTGCTTGACTGGAATTAGGATAGATTGTATCCATGGCACCTAGGATGACGCTAGTGTAGCCATGTGCCCAACAGATATCACTGTCTCCGTGCATTGCTGCCATGTTCACTGGGGCGCCTGCCTTTGTTTCCACCTAGGATATGAGCTCTTCATTTTTAGCCATGGTCTCAACCCATTTCTTGATGCTTACCATGCTTACCATGGGAAATGAATCCATGCTTACCATAAAATGAATCCCATGTATTTTACTTTCTGCAGCTGGATGAGGTCTTGTTTAGAAGGAACTTATTTTTCATACTTGAGGTGATAATATTCACCCAATTTTGAATATTGTTTATTGCTTTGTGGCAACAGCCTCATATCCAGATAATATCATATGATGCTGTTAGAAGTAAGCTAGATTTTGTCATGACTTTTTTGCATACCTGGAGTAAGAGCCCAGCCTTCATGCTAGTCAGTTATTCTCAAGCCCCTTCAACTTTCTTGGGAGAGTTCCCAGCATGTCTCACCAGCTTGCCCACAGTATCATATATTTCTTATGAGATGGAATCACAACAGGGTCAACAATCCCAAGGAAACAAAGAAAATAATGTTGAGGACATTTAAAAAATCTAATATTATAGCTCATAGTATAGAAAGGTTGACTTAAAGAAAGAATTCAATAAAGATCAAAGTATACTTTCAAAAAGTATATGTGATAGGAGGTAGGCTCTGGGTTCAGTGAAGAATATAAAGTGAAAAGGTGTGAAGTCTAAACACCTGAGTTACAACCTATGGAGTGAAAAACAGGAGTTTCTGAATTTCTAGAAATAAAAGATAGATAATAGAATCATGCAACAAATGGGATCTTAGTGGTCATTAAATGAAATTTATTACATAATGCAGGAATTCCTTCTGTAACATTGCTGAAACTGATCATCCACCCACAACTTGATATTTTACAGCTCTGGGGAACTGATTACTTATAAGTAGGCCACTCCATAGAGGAAAATAATAAAGGCATATATTTTCTTCTTAATAAGTGGAAAAGGGCCAATAACAAGACACTAAAGATTATTAATGCTTAAAAAACTTTAATATTTCTTAGCAGGGGGAGCCTAATCTACAGTCTGAACTAGACTGAACATGCCCCAGGGCCTCAGGGCAAACATATTACAACAGAGAAGAACTAATAAATATTTCCTAATTACATTAGTTCCCTATCTCTATTACAAGGACATTATTATCCCTTTTTTGAGATTGACTATTGGCAAATGTGTAAGATGTAAAAGAGTCAGATTAGAACCTATATTTCTTTCATCATAAAAATACAAATTAATATTTTCATGTTATTGTGTTACTAATTATCATTATTTAGTAGTCCACTTTCATCTGGATATTTATCAGCTGGACTTTCTAGTCCCTGGTGTCCTGGATATTAGGTGTAGAAAGAAACCCCACCCTTGGCAGAGGGGCTGGAAGCAGTGCTTAGTTGCTCAGTACTGTCTTGAATAGGAAATGTTGGAGATACAAAGACTGTTTATTATTTGCCAGAGACTATTCCTTATAAGTATTAACTCATGTAATTCTTATTTTGATGGGTTTTGGACCCTTGATGTCCTAAAACAACAATTTATATGTGATTAAACAAATTTAAGTAAGTCTGATTCCAAAAGAAAGTTGTAAAATAGACAGGATTTATAGTTCTAATGAATTATAGTGACAAATATTCATTGAATGAATTAATGTCCATTATTAATAAAGAAACGATTTACAAGCAAGAGATAAGAATTTATGTGTATCTAACAAAAAATTGGGTGAAGAAATAAGGGGTGAAAATGAAAACACTAGAAAATATTCTACAAAGCTAGGATACTCACAAAGATCAAACACACCTAGCAATGGCTGAACCTTGATCAATTGATGGTATTTGTAAGGAAAAGATTCAAAAGTAAAGATATTTAGTGAGCTTCAAGCATTTTCTGTGAAAGGTCAGAGATAATTTTACTGAAACCACTACAGTGTTGCCTTCTGCTTCAACATGATCAGACTGGCTACTCTGGATTATAGTAACTATGTATATAGAAGAATGTGTATGTCTGTGTGTGTGTGTGTGTGTGTGTCTCTGTGTGTGTGTGAAAGAGACAATATATCTCTAAAAAACTTAATGATTCATTCATCTTTTGAACAAATGTATATCTACTGGTATTTCATTCCAAAGTATTTGTAGAAATAAAATTAAGTTTTTAATTGATTATCTTGTAATAGGAAATTGGGAAAATATCCTTCCTTTTCTCTTTTCTGTAATTTTGCATCTAATTGGTCATTAGCACATGTTGGATTTCGTTTATATATCTCTCTTCTCCTCAATTGCTGACCATGCTTAGGTTTGGTGCTTATCTTTACTAGGTAATGCAATAGCTTGTTTCTAATTGGTTCTTGTGCTTCCTGTCTGTTCTCCTTCCAATTTATCTTTCACATTGCCTCTGTGTTATGTCCTGAAAAGAGAAATCTGGTCCAATTTCCCCTATTAGATGACTCCCCATGGCTTACAACCAAGTTCCACATTCTCTATTTAAACTATGAATTCCTCTAGGATGCATTTCTTCACTATGTTTGGTACTAATGCTTTGTGCTTTTAAATATTAATATTTTTGTCTTTGTCTTGTCATAAAAATCTTACCAAATGTGTTGGAAATCCTGATTTAATTATTGACCTACTATGGTTACTCTGTTGGTTTCGTTTCCAGTTGTATTGCTATTTCCAACAGTAACTGCTATGTAATAGATGCTCATTAAATATAAAAGTAAAGGGCTGGAATAATTGGGCTTTAATTCAGCTTAGTTTTCCACTCCATGCCTTTCTGTGCACAATCCGGTGAATCTGTTGCGCAATACTTTCCAATACCTCGGGGATTTTTCCCCTTAGTACTTTCTCCCTGTAATGTTACCATCCTGTCCCTACATAGCAAAATTTTACTTACCTGACCTTGTAGCCAGGCCTCTAATCCTATATTCTCTTTGAAGCCTTCTCTGAGCTCATTGCCCTTATTTTTTTCTTCTTTGTAATCCAGTTATATACTCTTTTGGATCTCTACTATAGCATTGAACTCTTAGTACCTGGGAATGTAGTTAGCTTTTAATCTCCCATTTCCTCTACTTGTATGAAAGTTTCTTGAAGACATAGATGATGCCTAATTCATCTTCATTGCCTCTATGGCATAGATAAAAACACTCATCTCGTCAAGAAGATGTTTACTATGTATTTACTAAGTGAAGAGTTGATGGAACAGTATTTTCCTATGTATATTTTGCAGAACTCTATTTCTATAAGATATCAGTAGGTTTTATATGATAGAGTTCTCTGGTCAAAAAAATTTGGGAAATTCTAGGTTAAACAGAGTCAAGCACATTTTTCCTTCTACTGAGGTGCTTATCAGAACCTTAAATGCTAAAGTTTGTTGTTCACTAAGAGTAAAATGTTGTGCCTAGCATTTCTAAACATATGTGGCTACAGAACCATTCATTCACAGACTGCCATGCTATGTACAATCCAGTGAGGAGATGGCTGGCTCCCGTTTCAGAGGTGCAAATAGTTTCAAACTAAATCTCCTTGAAGTTAACTAAGTTAGGGACTAAATCTTTAACAGAATTTGGCACATGAAGATGCTCTGATCTTCATGCAGCTGTAGCCATTGATAGGAGACGTGTCAAGGAGCACCAGCAGGATAAGCACTGTTAGAGGATTTTTTAACTTTCAGAATGTATAAACTACAGTTAAGTATTACAGAATGTCTCAATAACTTTTTTAGTATATTATAAGGAAACTTTCACAATTGATTTTTGTTACTTTATTTCTCTTAACTTGTTCACTTTAAAGAAATATATATTGCCTGTTTTCTGTAGCCAGTGAGGATCCTGAAGAGCAATTTTATAGATGCACAGTTGTGTGGGTTTTATACAAGAAGGATTGCAACTCATTATTCAAGTCAAAATGAAACAGGGCTTGATAAGTAGTTTAAAAAAAATTAGTCCTGCTCCAATTTCAACACCCACATCAGGAATATGCATTATGACCTACCCTGACAAATCACACATGACACCAATAATTTCTTAGCATTTAATGTATACTCAGTTTTCACTTGGAATCTGCACTTGGAAATAATGTAAAAAGTTGCCTTGGGAAAATATGCTTCAGTTCCTGTCTATCATTCTCTTTGTCTCAAGTATAATCTTTTTAAGAATAGAAATATAACTTTTGTTTCCTTTGTATTCTCCTTTAACTTGAGTGCTGAGCTGTGTACACAGCAGGTACTCTGAATACATTGTTCCGCTGACTCCCAAGTAAGTAAGCACCTTCATTAAGTTTTACATGAAAGAACATCTTGATGATAAGGTAGGGTAGAGGGAAGGAGTGGTGGTGGGCAGATGCACCAGCCCCCTGGAGACTGAAAACAGAATTCGAAAGACCTTGATGAACAAGAAACAAATATAAGGACGTTCTCTGGTGTACTTAAAAGAACAAAAATCACATTGTACAAATGTAAAATGAGTAATGGGGAGCTAGACCCAAGAACCTCAGAAAAACATTGAAAAGTCATAATGAATTACAAAAGCTCTCATGAGTCAGCAGCATGGTGCTTTTTAAAAAATTGAGCATTTTCCCAAGGATATGTTAAAAAAGAGAATAGTAGGCAAGATTTATGCTTGGAGTCCCTCTCATATTAAATGACATAATTAGGTGGGTTAACTTGAAAATATGTTGAGAGATAAAGAAATAAAACTCAATTGATGTTTTAATTTTGTGAAGCTTTCCTTCAAGATTACCGAAAATACTGAAAATAGAGTCTCTTTCTAGATAATGGCAGTATCCACAGCTGAGATATAACATTTTCAAGTATAATATTGGTTACAATGCAGCTGAAATATTCTTGTGTTTCTAATCAAAATAAAATGACAACCACCATCCTAAGGAGACATTCACATGTGAAGAAGAGTGGCTGCATTCCTGTCCTTGTAATATTCTGGTGGTGTTAAGAGCAATATTCCCATCCTGTCAACCTGTATGCACTTCTCTTGCTGAATATTCATTGGGTTTCAGTTACACATGGCGTGGGATTTCAAAGATCTGTGACAATTAAAAAAACTCCATATACCATTTTGGAGAATTCATATTGAATTTTAGATATGAAATAAAATAAGATTCTTTCTCTTCCATTAAGTCATTAAGACTATTGTCTAACACAGGTAGGAATTTTAAATAAAATACGTACCTGGAGAAAATTAAAGAAAACACAGAGTTTTATCATAGCTTTATAATAGTGTGTAAAGGACTCTGTCACAAAAAGCATTTCATTAGTGTGGGATGTACATGTCAAATAAATTCTAAAACTGAAAAGTAGAAATTCCCTGTTTTATATAAGGAAGTCAAAAATGTAAGGAAATATGCAAGATTTGTCTTTCTGTGCTTGGCTTATTTCACTTAATATAATGTTCTCTAGTTTCATCCATTTTGTGGCAAATAGCAGGATTTCATTCTTTTTTATGTCTGTATAATATATTAAAACAATTGATCTTATGGAGTCAGAGAGTAGAATGATGGTTACCAGAGGCTGGGAAGAGTATTAGGGAGGCCAGGGATAAAGTGAGGATAGTGAATAGGTACAAAAATATAGTTAGTAGTTAGATGGAATGAACGATATTTGATAGCACAATGAAGTGACTATAATCAACAATAAGTTAGAGTATACCTTAAAATAACTAAAAGCATGGAATTGGAATGTTCCTAACACAAAGAAATGATAAATGCCTGAAGTGATGGGTACTCCAGTTACCCTGATTTTATTAGTACGCATTGTATGCCTATATCAAAACATCACATGTACCCTATAAATATGTACAACTATTATGTACCCATAATAATTAAAAATACATTTTTAAATGTGAGGAAATAGAGATTTTGGACTATATAACTGATACATAGAAGAGAAATGTTTCAACTTTGTACTTCATAAAAAATGAATACACATTTTCAAATGGTACCTGTATAAAAACCAGCCACCCTGTTATGAGAAAAGCCCAAGTGTCCTGTGAAAAGACCCAAATCAAGAGAAATTGAAGCCCACAGTCCATATTTACCCCTTAAAATATGATATAGTCACATGAATCAGTGAGAGTCTTAATGTAGAAACAGACATGTCAGAAAAGGGAGATATATATAGATAAACATTAAAAATTGTTCAATCTCATGAATACATAAATTTAAAACTACAGTAAATATATTGTTTTAATTTATTAAAAAATAAAATAATATTAAAAGAAACTGTTACTTAATGTTTATGTTAATGTGGTGATAAGGTCATTTACATAAACATTGAGGGGAGGACAATTTCATAAGACCCTTCTAGAAAGCATCTTAGAAATAGGCATTAAAAGCAATAAAATTGTATATTTTCTCCTATTCAGTAATTAAATTTCCAAACTCTACCTTGAGTAAATACTCTAAAAATATAGACACATATTTATGTATTAAAATATTCATCTTTTTATTTTTGTTAATAGCCAAATGAGGGGATAGCTAGTAATTAATGGGATAGAATATTATAAGTATGCTATTTACTAAGAAATTTTAATGGTGAAAACAATGTTTATTCTGTTTAAAATAGTACAAGAAATCTACATACAATAATAATTCAGCTATGAAAAATGTGAGCTCTGACTCAGGTAATATATATAACCTAAACATTTGTTCCCTGGTAATATGCTGAAATAAAAAAAAATTAAAAAAAATTTTGAAAAATTTAAAAAAATTACCTCCCCCCCAAATGTATATATGAGTTTTAAAATGTGGCAATGTGTCCATAGTTGCTTCTTCTAGCAAGGTTCTCACATCATTCATTTATATTCACGCTGGATAGGGGAGAAGTTTCCCCCTTAGTTAATACAGGCATTAATGTCTTCACTCTCAGTTCAGGGCACTTATAAATATCCAGGACTGTTGGGCATGGAGTGGTTCCCAGGAAATAATTTGCAAGGAGTTCACTCTCGAGTACCTCCAAGTGCTAAGTTTCTTCCACTCACCTTTGGTTCTTGTGGCTGAAGGTCCCTTTCTTGTACTCGACCTCCTTTCTCTGCACAGCTTCCTCTCCAGGTCCAATTGCTTATCTTCTTTCCTTACTCCTCTGCTTCAATCAGTTTCTTCCCCCAACTAGGTCCAGCCAAGGTTAGAATGATTTTTAAGTCTTTGTTTCTATCCCAGTGTGATCTTCAGTTGCTATTGAATAGCGACAGAGTAAAGGCTATGGGAAACAGACATTTCTAAGTGATTTAGGATAAGAAAGGCTTTGGTTTGACTTGCCCACATTATTGTAGTGAGACTTACACTGGTTAGAGGAGGCTAGATAAATTGAAAATCCCCTCTAGTTGAAATCCTATAGTTCTGAGAACTTTGGGGAAAGAAAGTACATTATATTTAGGTTGTAACACAATTTGTATTCATGAAATCTACAAACCTCTGCAAGAATATTGAAGTCACACTGAAGATTTGTCATCTGAGATGTAGAGAAATGGCTCAATTACCACATGAGACTTCTGTGTTCAGTTTTTTCTTAATCTTTTTAATGGTAGAAGTGGGCAGTGCTATGATCTCTTACACTACAAAAAAGTAGTGTAAAAGTAGTACTAAAAATAATCTTCTCTTACCCAGAAACTTCTCTGTGTTTGACTCAGATTTTCTTTGGGAGCAAAAGAGATAATGTATGTACACGTTTTCAAGGCTATTTTAGGTAGCTTCAGTGATTGCACCAACTTCTTATGCAACCTCCCTGCTCTTGCTTCTCCTCCAACAGAGGAGAAAATCAACAGAAGCAAAGCAGACAGTGAAAAAAGCAGTTCTGCCTGTGACAATGTGTCTGGGACACAAAGCATTGACCTTGAAGCACAGGCCCATTCATTTGTGGATGATTTAATCACTGGGTCCTTTTAACATCTAGGTCACTTCTACCTGGTGTGTGACCTCATGTCTCACCCTTGCTCTTGTTTTCTCTATGTCTGTCTTTATTACTCTTCAAAAGGAGGCTCCAGACCTCTACTTCTATGAGTATTGCCTCAGTCTCACAAAAGGAGGGAAGAAAGAGGGAAAAAGTTAGGAACAAAAGAAATGATAAAACCATCTTTCATAGGTAAAATCTACTGAAGAACATCCTCTGACTATCATACTCAAAATATTTACTACATAGCTATCTTTTCCTTAGATATTACTAAAGGACGTTTGTTTAGAATGTCCAAAAGAAAAACGACACTGAGGTGGGGTAGGTGGGAATGTAGATTAAGGAAAAAAGAAGTTTTGATCAAGAGGCTGCTAAAAATGGTCTTGTGATTACAAATGAAAAGAACTGTCCATTTTAGAGATGACAGGGATAATAAAAGATGTGTGTGTGCATATGTGAGATGAGTTAGAGTTTACTGTTATGATCATAATAAATGAAGTGAATTATTTTAAATTCATTTATCTGTTAAACAAAAGTAGAATATAAAATATAAAATATTTAATATGGAAATGTAAAATTGATATCCCCCAAACTCCATATCCTGAAAAGTCACTATTTTTATAATGATTTTTTTTTTACTAATATGTCTTTGAATAAAATACCAGGCTTTTTACAAATTTATATTGTTGTTTGTAAACAACTTTAACAACCTTGACTTATTTTTGATATCTAATAAACTAGCCATTTACATAAAAGCACCACCTATAAAATTATTTTAATGAAACTGTATACTGATCCATGATGGAATCAAATTATGGTTCTGATATTAACAAAGTAATTACATTTTGTAACTTTAAAAAAAACCTTCTTTAATAATGTATTTTTTTCTCATTTAAAATCATTGCAACAACACTGGAATGATGTGTCTCCTCTAAGTTATTTCAATGCATGTTATATTTCCCATGATTTAGTACTCATAACATCTGGTTAATGGAGCAGAAGTGGAAAGTGCCATTAAAGAGAACTGAACAAGCTTATTTTCATTGACATCTATCTCCCTGAGGACAGAATCACTCCTCCTATTTAATGTTGTTTATGCTATAACTGCCGCATTCCCAGTAAACCCAAGCAGTAAAGGAGCCCTCCAGCCAAGGGATGCACCATGGTAAGGAGAGGCAGCAGGATTGTTCAGTGATGTGATGACCTCATCCATTTCAGCAGCATTGAGAAGTGTGGTCCAACTGGTGAGAGCCATAGATCTGATCAGGAATTTTGCTACTGCCTAGATTTAGTTTTTTATGGAATACATTTTACTTGCAGAGGAACCATTTTTTCCAAGTGGTATAATTATCTTGAAATGACCAAGTTCTAAATGAGGAGGAAACATGGGTGTAGCACTCACATAGTTGAGTCGTGATCAATTACCCCATGATCTCAGTATTTCCAATGCTTCTGTTAGCACAGAGTAATCATTGAGGTAGCTGATGACTCTCTGCTGATGACAGGCAGAACTCAGTGATCCATGTTTGATCTTCAGTGAAACTTCAAATCCATCAATGATATGGGAATAGAGTGTAGATAAAGTTGATAAAAATAACATTAACTCACTTAACCCTTTTGGTAATCCTGTGAAGTAGAACTAAGCTGAAGATATACTTCCTGATCTCAAAATATGCTACAAAGCTAAAGTAATCTAACTAGCATAGTACTGGCATAAAAACAGACACATACAGATCACCAATGGAACAGAATAGAGAGTCCAGAAATAAATCCATGCAACTGATCTTCAACAAAGGTGCCAAGAACGCACAATGGAGAAATGACAGTCTCTTCAGTAAATGGTGTCAGGAAAAGGATATCCACATGCAGAATGAAATTACTTCCTTATCTAACACCATATACAAAAATCAACTCAAAATGGATTAAAGACTTAAATGTAAGTCCTAAAACTGTAAAACTACTAGAAGAAAATGGGGGAAAACTTTTTGACATTGGTTTGGCCAATAATTTTTTGGTTATGACTCCAAAAACATGGGCAACCAAAGCAAAAATAGACATATGGGATTGCATCAAACTAAAAAGCTTCCATACGGAAAAGGAAACAATCAACAGAGTGAAGAGAAAACCTACAGTATGAGAAAATATATTTGCAAGCCATATATCTAATAAGGGGTTAATATCCAAAATACATAAGGAACTCAAACAACTCAATAGCAAGAACATAAATAACCTGATTAAAAAAATGGGAAAAGGACCTTAGTCCATTTGTACTTCCGTAAGTTTTATTTTGAACTTCTGACTTCCAGAATAAGAGAATAAATTTATTTTAAGGCGGTAAATTTGTGATAATTTGTTGCAGTAGCAATAGGAAATTAAGCACCATGCAAGAACTTCATGAAAAGATAGAAATGGGCTTTGTGATGAGTCCTTGGTAACTCTAGTCTAGAGAAAGCAGACATGATGTCTTTTGATGGATCAAGGAAAAGGGCCAATTTAAAGCAAGGTAATGATAACTTACTCTTTGTCACTTGGATTTATACCTAAAGATTGAATTAGAAAATGATGGATTTTCTCCCCCTCTCTGATAAACCTGTAGCCTACATGCCTCTGCAACATCTATCAGGATTTCCAAATATCACAACCAACATCTAAAACCACTCCACTTTTATTAAAAGAAACATAAATTCTTCCCTTTACATAAATATGATCATCCAGATTGAACAAAATATAATTTAATAGCAGTAACCCAAATTTAGAATTATTTTCTCTACTATATTTGTGCCGATAAAGTCTGAAAGTTATGGTAATGGTGAACTGTTTTCTTTCAACTGATAAATACATCCAGACAGGAGAAATATTTTAACTTAGTTAGTTGATCAATAGTCTAACTTTGTATTTATTTTCAATAGGAAAAAAAATCACCTTTCTGTTTACATGCAAGTCTTCCTGTCATGAAAAACATTACAGGGAGATGATGTAGTTAGATTTTGTGCCACCATTAGCTTGAAATCATATATAATTTTAATAGGAAATAGATTATATATCTATTGGGCTGTTGCCTTAGCAACCATTGTGTTGAGATTCTCTTGCTTTAGAAAATGTGAATGTCTTATTTTATGGTGCCAATTAATATCTCACAGTCTGCATAATAAAAATAGTAGTTAGACAGAAAAGGGCAACAATTAAATAAATATGTTGTTCAGGTTCCTGTGTTTGCAACATAAAGATTATGTTGTAGTTCTTAATGAATATTGATACTTGACCCAATATATTTAGTCTATTTCATCATGCTTTCATATTATAGAGTAGCAATTGCTTTTTGCCCCCCTCCAAGGCAGAATAACCCTCAAACACAGAAATGTAATATTAAGCAGATGATTTAAACAATTTGCTAAAGTCTTTTATGACAAAAAGATAAAATATACTAGATGATGACACAGAAATTCATAGCAATACTATTTTAAAAAGTGGGGAACATTTTATCTTCTTTAAAATGTGATTCAAGGTTTTTCTTTGTTATTTAATAATTATATTACTGTCTGTATTTGTATATTGATCCCTAATTTTTATCCTTTACTATTTTTAACTTCATTGGAAGGTGCACGTTTACCAGTCATTTGGATAATATACAGTGTACAATTCATATGCTTCCTATTAAGACATAAAAGACAGAATACATTAAAATTGGCTTTCTTGAGAGAGCATTCACATACACGCACACACACATACACAGTCTTTTAAAGTGTAAATTTCATGAAAACACTTGCATTTATGTTACTTTTATTAAAGCTCCTTGCATACATTTTCATAGTTTCATATTTTAATAGCAAGTGCTGTTTCTACTTTTCCTAGTCTTATCTGAAACGTACCTACCACTTCCACTGGAAAAAGTCATCTCATTTTAAAATATTGTAAGAGCTTGCAGGAAAGCGTAGGTGGTGTGATCATGCCAGCTCTCTTCTTCCCATAATATGCCTCTGTAATATGACTTTTCCCATAATATGCCTCTATAATATGACTTTTAATCTGGGATAAAATTGAGATGCTCCTTGATTCTCTTTAGGTGCTGAGGGTTGGAAATTTATTTCTAATGGGTATTTATCTCAATCAAATTTTCTTCTACCAAAATTTATAGCTCTTGTAGCATTCATATTTAATGATTCCATCATTAAACTTAAGTATTAATACTTATTACCTCAGCACAGGAATAATACTTGGATGTAGCAAGGTATCTGAGTCTGATAGTTTTAATCTCAAACCATAACTTTTTATCATAGAGTATATTTTCTCTGCAATAACCAGAAAATATCTACAAATACCATATGCATACTTATCATTTGGTCAAGAAATGTTCTTTGAGAGCTAATTACATGGTAGACACTGGTAATAAGGAGGATCTCTGCCCTGAAGGAGCTGACATTCCAGTAGGGACAGACAAACAATAATCAGATAAAAAAATGATAATTTCATGTACTAATAGGTGCTCTATAAAGGACAAATATGGTGATGTAAAGAGTGACTATTGGGGGTTATGACTGCTGGTGCAGGGCCAGAAAATATTTCTCTGAGGAGGTGAAGAAGGTCCTATTTAGGACTTCAGTAAAGAGTAAATGGTAGCGGTGCAAAAGTCTGGGGAAGGAGGTTCCAGGCAGGACTAGCAAGTACATAGACACTGATATGGAAGAGAAAATCCATTCGTGCTGGAGATGTATACCAAAAAATTGGACAACAATGAAGTTGAGAAGTAAGCAGGGATCAGACTATGCGAAGCCTTGTAAATCACTGTACAGAGTTTAGACTATACGTGTATTGGGAAGCTTTTGTCGGGTTTTAAGCAGGTCAATAATACAGTCTTACTTTCACTTTGGGAAGAGGATGCTGATGAAATTTCTTTTACTCCTTGTCCCTCACATTCACTAGTTTTCCAAGTCCTGTTGATTTTATCTCCATCATTGCCCTTTTATCCATCCACTCCTCTCTGGTCCCGCTGTCACTACTTTTAGTTCAGGCCTTTATTTTTATTTACTTGAGCTATTACTATGAACTGATAACTTGTCTTCTTTCCTTTCTGATCTGTCCTAATTTCTTCTAACAGATTCCCTTGACTTAAAAACTCATCAACCTCCTAATGCTTTCAAGAATTAGGTCCAGCTTTTCTATGTAGAGGGATTTCAAAAGGAAGTCCTGTGTTTGTACCTCACATATCTGGAGGTCAGACAGGGCTATCCTAGCCTTGTTATACTTGTTAGAGAAACTGAGTTTCTCAAAGGAAGAGATTCATTTAAAAACAAAAACAAAAACAAACAAAAAAAAGAATTTCATCTCATAGGCTTGGTCCAAAACTACGGGATCAGTATTGGAGAAGACTGGTTTTGAATGTAGCATATGCATGCTACTCAGGTTCCCCTTTAGCCCAGGCTTATGGACTGAAGCAAGATTTCCAGGGAAAGTTGGAGGTCATAAATAGACATTCTTTATAAGAAAATGAAAAACAAAGTGCAGTAATACTTTGTGTCCTCATGAAAGGTATACAGTGATCTACTTTCTTATTTAGAAAATCTGCGGATTCTGAAGACAAATCCTGGTAACAAAAGTGAGGTTACTAAAAACTCTAGGAAAATTAAATTATGGGATCCTCCCACTATCTCAAGGAGGAAAACATCAGCCTCCTTTTAGCATTCATTGGAATGATCTCAATAGTTTAGGTTTTAACTTTACCAGATACAAGTTTTATACAAATTTAGGCTAATCTTGTACAAATCAGTGAGTTATTCAGGGCACAGTTTGGCTATTAGTGGAAATTATCACAGACAGTCCTGCAGATAAGTGGCTGATATCAGGGTAGAACATATTGTGCTGCAGGTTTATATTACAGCAATTAGTCCAGCATCTGGGAGGAACACAAACTTATGTCTTCACATCATCCCTCCCTCAAAATCATTTCTCATTTAGCTCATTTGGGAAGCCTTGCTACTGCTTGAAAATAAAGGATTACAGAGGAAAGTTGCCACATCCTGTTGAGAATGGGCAATTATCCTTTATTTGGTCTCCAATTTTCTTTGTAAATATGCCAACAAATAAAATGTTTGTGTGATTGTAGGGTTGCTAGAATTAATTTTTTCTCACCGCATGAGTCAAGCATGTCCTTAGGTCTTATTTCCCAGAGATGGCTGTGTACCTAGCAAGTGTTACCTTTCATTGGCTATATCTCCATGACAACAATTCACCATTTTAAAAGAGGATACAATGATCAAGTCACCAGGCAGATGGCCTATCTTTGTGATCTGTGATCACCAGAATGATCACTTGTTTTCAGTATTAAAAGCTGGTGGTTTCACTGTTTACCCTTGGGATATTGGGTTCTAAGTATGGCAAGATGGGGGTTCTTCTTCCTCAAGCTTTGTCCTGCAAGGACCCTGTGCTCACTCCTGATTGCCCCACACAGAAATACTGAAGCATGATTGCAAAAGCCTTGCAGTTGTGCTGGTGATATATTCAGCCATACAGAGATTCTTGGGAAAGTGGTTGACACAGGGAAGTCCAGGGTAAAGAGCATGGGATTTTAAATCATAACCTAAGTTATGACTCTGCTGGTTACTGATCAGTTTTATATATCATTGAGATTATTTATTTTTTATTGTGGTAGAAGCACGTAACATAAAATTTACACTTTTTTAAATTTACCATTTTTTAAGCATAGAGTTCAGCAGTGTTATATTCCTATTTTTGTGAGATGGATATCCAGAACATTTTCATTTTGAAAAACTGATACTCTGTACCCATTAAACAACTCCTGTTTTCCCTCTTACCCTCAGCCTCTGGTAACCACCATTCTACTTCCTGTTTCTATGAGTTTGACTGCTGTAGGTATCTCATATACATGGAATCATACAGTATTTGTCTTTTTATTAGACCGGCTTATTTTATTTAGCATATTGTCCTCAAGATTCACCCATATTGTAGCATGTGACAAGATTTATTTTCTTTTTAAAGCTAAATAATATTTCATTTTATGTACATACATACCACATTTTGTTTATCTATTTATCCAGTGAGGCTATGTTTTGTTATCCACAAAATGGGAAATAAGACATCATTTACCTCAAAGAATCATTAACGTCTAGTGTAAACTATGAAGGACTACATGTTTATTTCTATAATATTGGAAAGTTATGCTTCAGCAGGTGTATTGACCACAGATTCATGAAATCTGGATTCTAATCTTGGCTCTGCTATAAATTTTCTGATTATGTGCCAACAATCTACTTGCTCTGGGGCCACAATATACTATCTGGAAAATTGTATCTGTCTTAACTACTGAAGACGATGGTTGAAAGGCAAAAGAGGCAGGTTCATTCTTCAGAGACATCTCAGTAATTCCTGAAGCCCAGGTGCTTAGCCCATAGCAATTCTGAGATCACTCAGGAGGGAAAGGGATATGAGGATCTTACAGAGCCTCAGTCTGCTAATCTATAATATTGATTGAGGCTAAATGAGATCTCTAAAATCACTGAACTTTAAAACCACCAGTTTAAAAAATTCTCCATTGACAAACATTTTTTTCCTCTTCAACATTATTTTGATATTAAAAATACGGAAAATAAAATTCTGTGTAATTTTGGAACCTGCTTTTTCAAAACTGTATGTTCCAAACTGTTCTCTCCTTTTCCTTGTCAAAGTCTAATGACAAGACAGATGCTGCCCACCTCATACCCTCAAAATACCCTGCAGATTGAACTAGATAAGTGCTAAGGCCCAGTTGAAAATACATGACTTGTGCTTTTGAATTTTAGGTGGTTATCCATTGCCTTGGTTCTTCTGGTGTTTGTTGGACTTGTACCAAAGGTAAAGCTGGCCTTGCCACTAAGAACTTCTGACAGTGTAACTGTCAAGATGATGGCATATTTATCAATAGACTGAGAGATACCTATATTTTGAAGGACTCTGGATAATAAATATATGTTACTAATAAATATAACACTCATTTTTTTAATTGGGAAAAATAAAGCAATTGCAGCAAGTTTAAAAAGTGCCAGTCTAAGAATTATACTGATTGGTTAAACATCTGATTATTAAATGATTGAGCAATGGGGGGCAAGGACTGGGAAGATACAGAAGTTTGCTGAATCCTCCTCCTCCCCTCCCTAGCACGCCGCTCAAGTCCAGAATTTGTGATGGAGATGGAGTCGATGGAGATCATCAAGGGAATGTGCAATGGGAAACTCAGCAGAATCGAAGGAGCTTTCTGATTACAGTTAGATTTTTATTAGGTTAATTATTAACATCTCAGTTTAAATTCAGTTATTAATAGAAGAAGTTGGATTTCTCAAAGGCAATGTTTAAGGTCTAACTATGTTAGGATAACTTGTTAATTTACATATTTATAGCATTTGAATTTAATAATACTAAAACTTCTTTAATAAAAACCTAAGCAATTAATAGTGTATGAAGTATAAATTATGTCTTAGTGTGACTACTTAAATGTGTGCTCAAGAAGAATTTTGAAAATAATAGCATACATAATTTTTTACATATGTTAAAATCAATACCATCTATTTATTCTATTGATAAGCAATTAGTTATTTACATTCTTTGATGTTATTAATTGAAAATGCAACCTTTAAAAACACGGACTTGTAAGAAAGTATGTTGACAAAACAGGATGAAAACCAGAACAGAGAACTTTAAAAGATATTTTAGACAAGCATTTTATTATATGTAACCTCTGTTCTTAGTGAGTGTAATGCCTAAAATTATTGAATTATAAATGATGAGAAAGGTAAATAAAAAGTGTTGTAATTGAGTCAAAATTCTGTCTTCATATGATGTAAATCTATATATTGAGCATAAAAATCTATCCAAGTTGTTGTTAATGGAAAATTAGTTTCTTCCCATTCTTTAAAAATAAATATTTACATAATATCAATTTGAAAGAGTGTCAAGTTATTGGTTGGCTCTGAAGGTTAATATGTTTCAGTCTGATTGCAAGTACATTTATTTCATGAAATTCTTCTGGCTTTGCCTATATGTGAGATACCTGTCCATCAGGCAGTTTCAAAGAAACACAGATGAGGGAGTGATAATTTGACCTGGTAGTGAAGGTGTTAATTCAGGAAACCTCCATAAAATACATAATGCTTGAGCTTAGTTTTGAATCATGACATGCTGTTCACCAGTCAAAGGGAGGAAGTCCTTCATAGTGGATGCAGTGTTAGCACAAGATACAGCACTGTTGTTTGTTCGGAACAATGACGATGTTTTAGTGTGGACACAGAGATGAGGCAGGTGAGAGATCAAGACAGAAGACCCTCAATGCTTGATGAATGATCAGAGGTGGAGAAAGGAGAAAATAGGCTTAAAGATAATGCTAACATGTCATATCATATTTATTTGCTCTTGAGCACATTTTTGATTGCTGCATACATGGGTACTACAACATATTTGATAAAAGTCTTACAAAAGCATCTATAAACAAAAATTGCTAACAAACTTTAGGGAAAAAAGCAAGAGTATTTATAATAATGATAATAATTATATTAAATAAAATCTTTTCCTGAAAGAAAATTAAAAATTAATTTTGAAATAAAGATTAAACCTCATTTAACCTTGTGGCATTTATACACTGTTAGGAAGAGATACTGTTGACAAGTATGGCAATTAACAAATCTTGCTCTAACCAGGAATACAAAATCAATCTTTAAGCCTTTTAGTGCTTTACTCAAGTATGTGTGTATGTGTAAGGATGCTTGTGTGTGAGAGAAATGAAAGAGAGGGATTTAAAAATATTCTTTTAAGAAGGACATGTCAGATATGCATAATCTGCATAGGGTTATCAATTTCATTGTGTATGAAAATATAATCATTAATTGGTTAAACTATAAATAGCAGAAGTATGTAAACAATTGAATTTATTTAGAGAAATTTTTTTATATATATAGGGACCCATAATATGAAGAAAAATAGAACAAGGTACATTATAACACCATTGTTTCTTCAGTGATAATACCAGATGTGGAAGGTAGCAAGGGTTTCTTGCTCCCTGTCATTTCCTGGAAAGAGAGTACAAACTCGACTACCACTCCACACCACACTTAAAATATCCTCAAATCTTTCTGCAAGTCCTCAGAGAGGGTCTCATAAGTATTTGTGAACAGGTCCTCTCAGTCACATAAAGCCACCATGTTTGTTTCTCTTTTGGTCATGTTTGTTTTGGAGATGTCACCAAGAGGACTCATGAAAGTGTGTTGCCTTCTCTTTGGTTCTTGGGTTTTCTTCTATTGCCTCCTGTTAAATCACCACTGTGCCAAGATATCCCTGGACTGACGTTCTTTTCAAGAGGGCAGAATACCCCAAAACACACACATCTATGTGCCATATACTGTCAAGAAGATCTCAAAAATATGTCAATTGTATTCTCATAGATTTACGTAAATAATGTGTAAACCATTATTTCAGCATCTGGCTTAATTCAGAGTTCACGAGAGCTGACCTGTGAGCTCTCAGCCTACTCAACATGAGCCTTGCACTTTATGCTAAACCTTTTCTTGTCTTTTTATTGATGTTTAGTATTTACAAGCAATTGTTTGATTTTAAACTTTATAATAATCAGATGAGGTAGGTAGGATGGATATTATCACCATTTTATAGACCAGAAACCTGAAACTTGGAAAGCTGCATTTACTCAGCAAGTAAATTACAGAGTTGATACTTAAATCCAAGTTGTCTGAGCCCAGATTCAGTACATTATACTCAGCTGTCCCCATGAAGATGGAGATGTGCTGTGTGTGTCAAATGCCATTTTTGTTGCTCAACAACTGCAGTCAATCACAGAGCAACATCCCACCCTTAACTGAGAACAGATTCCCCTCACTGTGCATAAGCATCCCATTAAAGTCACAACTCCTCTCTTCAGAAAAATGCAGATTAGTAGGCACCCTTCCCCACCAGACTTTATACACGTTGCAAGTCCTTACAAGGGTTTAAAAAGTGCCCTGAGCCTCAGGACACCCATTCAAAGGGACACCTGTCCTGTAGATTCTGATCCTGTCCTTTAGGGCTGGTTTTTAAAGAGAGGTTTTATTGCGTGTATTTTAGTGCTAGTGCTGTATATTCCTTTTGATTGCAAAATCCTTTACCCAAGGCATATTTCTTTTTAAGAAGTCTATTAAAATGCATAAAAATGATTGGGTCTATGTGGCAAAGAAAAATTTAATTGAAACACTCAAGAGTTCTATTTTCCTAGAAACTGTCTTAACAAATTATGGTTTCTTATCATGTGCACAGTAATGACTTGAACTGCCAAACAATACTTAGGTATTTGACTTAATTTTATGTGTGTGTGTGTATAAAACATATATATTTAATTACTTCTTCAAATTACAACTGATTTGAGTAAATACTTATTGAACAAATAAAATCTTTTTAATAACTGAAAAATATGTCCACAGAACACAAAGTAACTTATCTTTTTGGTCATAAAAGACCAAACTGATTTGGTGATTAACTGACTAATGTCTGATCAATATCAATAATCTGTGTGAATGTTGCCAAGGACAGAAGGGGAGTAATCAAACTCAGTGATTCTCAACCTTGGCAGCACTTTTGAATCACCTGGAGGACTTTTCAAAATAGCTTTATGCTGTGGCCCCATTTCTAGGAATTTTGATTTAGCTAGGGTGGAGTGTAGCCTAAGCAATGGGATTTTTAAAAAATAACATTTTATTAATTTTATTCTTTTAATTGACAAACAGTTGTACATATTCATGGGGTACATAGTTGTGTTTCCGTTTTTAGTAATTTGATAATATATGTATTCCATTCAACATATGCTGAAATCTTATTATATCAACAGGTAATCAATATAAAAAATTTTGAAATATTTTACATTTTTAAAATAAGTCTTTGAGGTCCAGTGTGTATTTTACACATACAGCACAACTCAATTTGTATTAGTTACATTTCAAGTGGTTAATAGCCACAAGTGGCTAGAGGCTACTCTGTTGCCCAGAGTAGCCTTAGACAATGGGATGGAGAGTGTGGCTGTGGGAGGAGCAGCTCTCATTTGTTGTCATATCCTTGTGATGTTTCAGTCTTGAGATTCTGCAAATACAGTTACCATCAGGAAACTTGGAAAGAAAATTCTTTAGTGTTTTTTTTTTTTCTTTTGAGGCGGGGTGTCTTTCTGTCACAAAAATATGGAATGCTTCATGAATTTGCATGTCATCCTTGTGCAGGGGTCATGCTAAATCTTCTCTGTATCATTCCAATTTTTTAGTATATGTACTGCCGAAGCAAGCACCATAGTTATGTTTCAATACCTGTATCATATGCCTCTGTTCCTTTTTCCTCTCATCCCCGTGCTAACTCATAATGCTAGTTTCACAATAAAAGCTTTTTCTTAAAATTTGGCATTTCATTTTAAGAAAGATGGACCACAGATACCCTCCCATCCCCCAAATGACATAGATTCTGAAACTAACAGAAATGATTACAGGAGAATTAAAGTATTGAAGACTAAAATCATCAGTGTGATAATGTAAATGTGTCAACATCCTACCCTAGACATTAATGCCTATATCTAGCACTTAATGTGCTAGACACATTTTTAATGTACATGGATTAATTTATATAAATTTCATTACAATCTTAGAGATAAAACCTATTGTTATCTTCATTTTATAAATGGAGAAATTGAGACCCAGAGAGGAAAATAACTTGCCCAAAGTTGAGGCCAGGGTGTGTGCTCAGACATTTAGTTTCCACAGTCCACACTGTTAACCACATTATCACTTATACACGCACAAAAAATTGATCCAACTGGAAAAAAAATGCAGAAATCTGCATTTCTGGGAAGAGTGACTCAGTATGATAGGAAGTTAAATGGAGGAATCTCTGGAAAATTTCAATAATTTCCCCCAATGAAGAACATCTAAAGAACTGGGCTTGTCAGAGAAAATATGAAAAATGTTCCATGTCCCTTGCTTCCTTAAATAAGTAGGATTGAAAGCTATGGTTGGAAAACTACCCAACCTTGCAATAAATAAAATAGGAAGACTTGAAACATAATAGAAAAAATAATCACCACATCAAAAGACAGTGGTGATCATTCTCTCTCTCTCTCTCACCACTTAAAAAAAAAAAAAAAAAGACGGTGGTGACTAGTGAACTGATCCTGATGTGGAAGTTTAAGCAAAATAGGAGAGCAAGAGAATAGCGACAAAGTTCCCCAGCACTGGCTTCCAGAGCCTTTGGTTCTTTCTTATTTCTTCAGCAGTGGAGTGAATAAACATTAGCACATTTTTTTTCTAGAAATGTGAACATGAAGTATGTATTCTTGGGTGACTTGCTTCTTTCACTCAACATTGTTTGTGAGGTTCATCCCTGTTGTTGCATGTAACACTAATTCATTCATTGTCATTGCTATATATTGGTTGTGGTAGACTGCTATTTACTGCTTCCCAGTAAATCATGTCTTTTTGTATATACACCCCTTTGCAATGTACTGTTGCCATTTCTCCTGTCAAAAGGTGGAGTCTATTTTTTCACCATATTGAATCTGGGCTGGCCTTATGATTGCTTATGATCACACAGATTGTGATGGAAATGATACTATACAAGTCCTAGGGTATAGTGCTAAGGGACCTTGTACTTTCTTCTCTTGCTCTCTTGGACCTTTTGATCACCATTTTGTGAAAAATCCCAATCTCATCCACTAAAGATGAGAGTCTCTGCAAGCTGAGGGAAGAATGAGAGTACCCCAGTGATAGCCAGCACCATGTTCCAAAGGTCATCTTATACCTGAATATCCAGACAAGATATCTGATGACTGCAACCACATAAGTGAATTCAGGCAAGACCAGTAGAAGAAACTCCCAACCAACCCGCAAAATGTGAGAAAATAATAACGTGTGCTTTTAAGCCACCAAATTTTTGAGTTTTTATGCAGTTGTAATTGAAAGAACACATATGAATGTATTACAATTTATTCATTTTGTTACACCAGAATATACTACAATTTATCCATATATTGGGTTGTTTCAAGTTTTTGTCTATTACAAATAGTTGTGCTGTGATGTTTTAGTAAATATGTACGCATTTCTGTTAGATATGTATCTAGAAGTAGAATTGTTAGGTCAGTGTCAGTAGATACTGCCGAAGGGTTTCCCAAAGTGGTTGTACCAGTGTATATTCCTACAAGTAACATAGGAGAGTTCTAGTTGCTCCACGTCCTCACTAATACTTGGTAATGTCTGTTATTTTCCTTTGAATCATTCTGGCATATGGGTAGTAGTATCTCAATACAGATTTAATTTGCCACATTTTCATTCATATGTAAAGGTAACCTAAAAATAAATTCAACTCAGATATGCAAGGAATCCCAAAATACATGTTTTTTCTCTAAGAAACTTACCTAAACAAGGAATCATTTGCATGTGCAGGCACACACACACAAACAAAGCAACTCTCTTTGTTTTATCTAGTGATCCACATATTGTACTCACTATTGGCCAACATTGGTATTGCTCTATTTATTCCTTTTTATTTGTATACCCTTGGTTTTTCTTTGCCTACCCTTTTATATTTAAGCTATGAAATACATTGTGTCAGATGTGATCTTGTGTGCAGTATATGATTGGGACCTGTTGTTTCTTTTCCTTCTACTTAATACAGAAGTCAATTTCTTTTAAAAAAGTGGCTTTTATCTCACTTACCTTCATTTCTGCAACAGATGTTTGGAGTTAATTACCTGTATTTGTGTTTATTTATAGTCCTATTTTTTACTTTCTTGCTGTGTTCTATTTCCTTTCTGTTGATATACAATCTCTGTTTCCTTTGTGATCCCTCCATCATGTCTCAGTAACTTGAAAGTACTGCAGCATATTTTTAAATGTATTAGTAACATCTTTATTAATTTAAATATTATCATTTTTTAGCTTCAGAAATAAAATGACATATATTTACCCCTCATGTAAAAGATGAGGAATGAGCAAATGTCCATTTTCTATTTTTTACTCATCATTTTTGTTAGTACATCATTAAAAAATTTGTTTTTGTTTTTATCTTATGTAGCTTTTGTTTAGGCAATTATAACAACCGTATTCTCATATGTAGACAGGTATATTACCTCACTAGTTTGGTCTTGGCAGGGCAAGAAAAGATAAAATAAATAGACAAAATAATTATTAACTGATGTAAAAAATCTTAAGGCACTATCAAGTAGAATGCAGTAGCATATTAGAATATGCACCATTACCAAGATGTCTTTCTGCCACGAACACAAAATGCAGCTTGATATTAGGAAGTCTGCTACTACAATTCATTCTCGTAAGAGGTGAAAGCATGATTAATAGCTGCTCAAAAAGGCACTTTGATAAGATTCAGTGTTAAGATTATTAAGATTCAGTGATAAGATTATTAACAAAAACTATTGGTAACCTAAGAACACAAGGAAACTCCCTTAGTAAGCTAATGGAAACCAATAGCAAACATACTTAACAGAGTGAACCCCTAGAGGTATTTTCTTTAAAATCAGGAAAAAGACAAGATGGAACCAGTTTACTAATAAGAAATAGCCTAAATCCTCAGGGAATGAAATCTAGAAGGAACAGTATCTATGATTAGTGAAGGAAATGAGAGACCCTGGGAGCCAGGATCAGATGAGCATTCTAGGATCAGTTTTTGAGAAGTGACTGGAGGAAAACTTGCTCAAGACCTTTCAAACCTTTGTAATCCAAAATGATGAAGGTTGCTGCCTCATTCTGATTCCCAAAAGATAACTCTCCAAATTCCTCAGCTCACAATAACTGCTGCCTGAAATTCCACTACCTGGAGTTCTTTGGAAGTTAGTCATTTATGCATATATCTGAGTGGTGTAGGGGTGACTCCTGATCACTAACACCACAGTGATGAATATCACAGTAGGTTATCATATCACCGACACATTAAGGGAAGATGGTAGTGGTGGTAGCTAGTATCTATTGAGTACTTAATTGTGCGCCAGGCACTGTTCTAATATCTTATACATATTATGTCATTTAATCCTCACAATAACCGTATTACATATATGGAAACAGAGGCACAGCAATGCAAATCTTACCCAAAGTCACAAGTTAGTAAATGGTAGAGCTGAGATTCAAAATCAAGCAGCCAGGGACTAGAGCTGCTGCTCTGACCCATTCTGCTGCCCTGCCTCAGAGGGCAGAAGTTCTATGTAAGATTTTCCAACACTCCAACTAAATTTACTCGAAGAATGTTTATTGAGAGCCACCCACCTATGTGCAAGGCATCATGAAGCTTCTGTAGCTGAAAAACACGTGAACATAGTAATTTTCTTGCCCTCAGGAAACTTATTCTCTAGTAAAGGAGATAGACATGTGAAAAACAAATTACACTTCAAGGTTGGAGGTAATTGGCTGTGGTTGTGGGTGGGTCAGAGCTCCTCAGATTACACATTGGGGATGTGGAAACCTTCTTTGGAGTATACATGCTTTTGGAAATCTTTATTTTCCCTATAAGGGTACAAATCTGTGGCAATATTCTTTGATAGTACAGTGAATTCTATACTATCAATTCATTATGAACACGTGTCATAAAAAGGCAAAGATCCTGGTTTTTTCCAGGTATTTTACTACTCATGTTTCCAAGAGAAAGATATTGAGAGAAACTTAGTAAATAATCAATAAATATGACTAAGTAACATGCAACTTCCAACCCTCTCCTTATAGAGAATGAAGTGAGTGATATCATCATAAAGAGAAAGACACCTTAATTTATTCTCTAATTTGGGTAACCCACTGGGAGAAACCTTGATATTCATAGATAGGAGGGTGAGTGAAATCAGTCCTGCTAGAGCTGCTGTTCCAGTCGTCAGCACATTTTAATGAAATGCCAGTCTTTTCATGCCAAATCCTGAAGGAAACCTCTGGGTACCGATTGATGAAATGATTTCATTCCCAAATGGCACCTAAACGAAAATAAAGCCTCTCCCATTTTGCAGAGCACAGCAGTCTACAAGTTCAAAAGGTAAGACATACCTTCAGTACGTATAAACTGTGGAGTACATTTGAAAATAAAATTTTTAATTATGTTTGACATTTCGGACCCAGTGCTGTCATCCTGTAGGAAAGTAACATCTGTTTTGACATCTCCAGTGGAAGAGACTTTAAATCAGTTTTCACATTGCTTATCTGCTGGCTAATCAGAATAGATGCAGCAGTTTTTTTTACCAACTCATTCACAGGGAAGAAAGAAAAGATATGCAGAGCAATAAGGCTGGGCTAAAACTGATATGATGAATTTAAATGAAAAAAATATCTTAAGTTCTTTGAATATATTATATCTAGTTTTAATTCAATGCACAATTTGAAAACATTCATTTCATTCCTAAATGTGCAGAGGTTTCTTTTTTTTTCTTATTTCTGATACATACCTTTTGCATCCATAAAACTAATAGACATTTAAGCATATTTTACTTTTCAAACAATTTGGTCTGATGTTAAGCTCAAGGTTTTAGTTGAAGAAAGTTGATTTGTTATTTTCAATAAGATGTGCTATAAAAACAGCCAAAATAGACTTTTTATGTTCTGAGTTTCAAACTGCAGATATTAGAAAGACATCATGTTATATTGTTTCTTGATGGTTGTATAGTCTTAACATATCTTGACTTATTATAAACATTAGATTTAAAAGCATAGTCAATAAAAATATCTCCTAGGAATCATAACTTTCATGTCCTCCATGTTTTTGGAAAATTGTAAAGCTACACCAATATAATGTTAGGTATTTCATAAAAATAAAAAAAAAGATTTCTACTTGAATAATTCAGGACTTCCCTCAAAACTTTACGTGGGCCGGGCTCAGTGGCTCATGCCTGTAATCCTAGCACTCTAGGTGGCCGAGGCGGGAGGATCGCTCAAGGTCAGGAGTTCGAAACCAGCCTGAGCAAGAGTGAGACCTCGTCTCTACTATAAATAGAAAGAAATTAATTGGCCAACTAAAAATATATAGAAAAAATTAGCCGGGCATGATGGTGCATGCCTGTAGTCCCAGCTACTTGGGAGGCTGAGGAAGAAGGATTGCTTGAGCCCAGGAGTTTGA
>CAUYRT010054889.1:0-45809 GCA_963574885.1 Lepilemur ruficaudatus
GCCTGTAATCCTAGCACTCTGGGAGGCTGAGGCGGGAGGATTGCTCAAGGTCAGGAGTTTGAGACCAGCCTGAGCAAGAAAGAGACCCCATCTCTACTAAAAATGGAAAGAAATTATCTGGACAACTAAAAATATATAGAAAAAAAAATTGGCTGGGCATGGTGGCACATGCCTGTAGTCCCAGCTATTCAGGAGGCTGAAGCAGGAGGATCGCTTGAGCTCAAGAGTTTGAGGTTGTTGTGAGCTAGGCTGACGCCACAGCACTCTAGTCCGAGCAACAGAGCCAGACTGCTTCAAAAAAAAAAAAAAATGATTCATCTTCTCTAGGGTTACACGAGGAATTTTAGGAGCAAAATAAAAGAGATATGGGTCACATTCCAATAGAGATCATGGCACTACATAGACAAGATACTCAGATTTTTGGCCCTTTTCTTAAACCTACAATCCTGGCCCAATAAAAGCATTCCCTGTGGTCATTGTCATGTTCCACCCGTGGGCCACGGGATTAACTCCACTCTAGAGCAGGTGGATGGCCCATGAGCCAGGCCCCCAGGCTCACCATTCGGCCAAGCCTCTCCTCACGCACAACCTGTGTGACCTGTTCTTGACAAAACAGAGAAGTTAGCTGTTTGTAGACCTTTGCTTTCATCTTGAGTGTGGTTTGTGCACTGGCAGCATCGGCATGGCCTGGGAGCTTGCAGACACTCAGGCCCTACTCAGACCTATTGAAGCAGAGCTACCTTTTAACAAGACCCCCTGGTGATTCTCTTGCATTTTAAAGTTTGCGAAGAACCGGGATATAAAGTCTAAAGAATGCCTAATACCTGCTGCCAAAGGGAGTCATTGTTCAGGATTTATTGGGGGAAAAAATCCCTAAATCTTTTCACCAAAATTCTTAAACTAGGTAAAATATTCAAAGCACTGGTCTCTTTGCCCCACTACACATGCATACCACTCCAAGTATGATAAAGATATTACTCACTTTCTCACAAAGGGTTTTTGAATTTCAAGAGTTGCGTAAAATCATACAGCTAGGCAGTTGCTAAAATGTAAAATAACCTTCTTTTTCTGTAACTATTGGTTTTGGCTGATAGAAGTCATGCATATAGTCATATTTCAGAGAAATTACCATGCCTTAATGAGAACTTTAGGTTGAAGGAAGACATTTCAGTCAAATGATAGTGAAATTGATATGATCAAAATGAAATATGTGGCATATTTATCTAATCAGCTAGAGCTGCAATCTCTAACCACGGTCATTTACAGCTCAATCAACTCATCTAGTCATTATCAGCTAATGATACAATGAATGATTACCCCCACATTGAGATAATAAGTGAGTTCATGGAAATCAGCACTTCTATTATAAAGTGTGACAGGTAGGACTGAAAATAAGGTCTTTGAATACAGTTAGTGCCTGGCTTACATGACAAAAATTTAATAGGAAAAGATGGGAGTGCATAGATGAGGTATAACCCTTTGGGAAAGCAACTTAGCAATTTGTATCAAGAATCGTTAAAATTTTCATGCCTTTATACCATGCAAATTTTTTTTTCAGAAACAATATCAAACTTTCAAAATTGCAACTGGAGTACAAAGAACTTGTTATGACATTTAAGAATAAGTCGCTGATATCATGCCTTCATCCCTAAATAATGTAGGGTATACTTCCTACAAATAAATACATTCTCCTACATAACCACAATACAACCATCACAATGAGGAAATTAACATGATACATTACTACCACCTTGTCCTCATACTCTATTCAAGTTTCACCAATTGACTCAATAATGTCTTTATAATAAAAGGACCCAGCTCAAAATTACATGTTGCATTTAGTTGTCATGGCTTTTTAGTGTCCTCTGATACAGAACAGTTCCTCCTTGTTCTCTTGCTTTTCATGGTTATGCCACTTTTCAAGAATACAGACCAGTTATTTTGTAGATGGTCCCTCAATCTGGGTTTGGGGTTTGTCTGATATTCCCTTAGAATTTGATCTAGGTTACACGTCTTTAGTAAGAATATCACAGAAGTGATGCTGTGTTCTTCTCATTGAATCCAATCAGGTGGCACACAACTTTGATTAGTCCCATTACTGGTTATATTAACTTTAATCACTTCATTGAGGTGGTAACCACCAGGTTTCTCCGCTGTAAAGTTATTCTTTTTCCCATTGTAATTAAGAGCTATTATGTAAGGAGTTACTTTGAGATGCTACAAATATCCTGTACTCCACCAAACTTCCAAGTATCCATTTATATCACTTGTTTATTTAGATTAGCATGAATAATTTTATTCAATAGTTTTTAATCTGTTACTTCATTATTTATTTTGCTGCTCAAATTGTCCCAGATTTGGTCAGTTGGAACTCCTTCAAGTCCTTCAAGGTTTTCGTGTTTTGGTTTGGACATGCCCTATCGTTCTTTGAGAACTTTTTCTCTTTCTGGCTCAGGATGTTTCAGGTTCATCTTGTACTTTTGCTGCACTGACACTGAAATCTTCATTTTCTTTAAGGAGCCCCAGTTCCTTGTAGTGGAGAATGATATTTACAAAGCAAAATCTGGGAGCTAGATGTGCTCATTGTGCGGTGGCACTGAGTGTGATTCCCAGAGCTAGGGAATGAACATATCATTGATCTCTATCTCTATAAATAGAGAAATGCATAAAGGTATTTATATCTTTATATTAAACCATGAGTTTAAACGGATACTTTCAGTTTGAATCCAATACCACATGGTTTATGGTAGCTTTCTTTTTTTCAGTAACTCTCTTCTTAAACAAGGAAAAACCTGGTTCCCACTATTGTTAATATATTTACTTATTGATTAACCCCCTTGTGTGTAACCAATCTCTAGTCACTGCCACCACCACTGTCCTGGGTGTCCCAGAACACCCTTAGTGTCCTTCTCTAAGCTTCTAGGGCTCCCACCCCATCTACTTTGCTTGGCCTCATGTCATAGCTTTCATGTTTAGCATAATTAATGTATTAATATTTGAAGTTCAAATTCCTTATTTTCTGGGAATTATAGGAATACTTGGTGTATAGGATCTTATTTACCTCTGTAAGTCAATCAAAACAGTTTTTTTCACTTAAAAGACTTTATAAGCTAATTTATTAATGCCTCCAGATATAATAAAACATTCCTACTGTGAGAGATAAAGGGGCTTTCTGAATTATAGACACATAAACATATAGAGAATTTATAGCATCAGTTCTACAAGTTTGTTCACAGGTTAAGAATAAACAAAAACTCACAGGTCCAGATATCATACAGCTGTTTGCTCTCCTGGTGAGCGTGAAGTTCTCAGTGGATTTGGGCTCAAATAGACAAACAAGACTAACAACCTGAATTCTCTATCCTTTCGCCCGGTGGAGAACAGACCTCCACAGTCCATTAATTCATTTACTTATATTACCAAATAGAACATAAAATCAAATTCCACTAATTGTTTCTGCCACCATAACTTATTCTTTGTGCATAAACCAGAAACAAAAGCAAAATACAAAATTAGTGGAGAGACAAAGAAAAGCAATCTAGAGAAACATAGGGACAGAAAAGTTAAAGTTCTACAGCTGCCTGAGAATTGCTTCTGGAAGCCAAGAGAAGATGTGCCTCATCTTAAGCCACCCCCAAGCCTGCCTGGTCCTTGCCAGTAAGCGGAGTTCTCTGGCAGCCCAGTTTGCCTGGCTCTGTCAGGGCACCCCGGTGGATGACCTCTGAAACTATGAAAGCATAACTAAAAAGAAGTAGAATTGTTATTGGTATTTGAATATAAAATGATCATGTGTCAAAGATTTTACTTAACTTACTAACTAATGAGGAAACAGTAAGATTATAACCAGTTTTTACAATGGTTTTTAGAAAAGGGAAGGGAAAGGAAAGAAAAAGAGAGATAGAAGAAGAAAAAGAGCTTCCTATATAATTTTAACTTTGGGACATAGTCCAAAGAAAACTCTAAGTTGAGGTTGTAGTTTTATGCATAAAGATGTTCATTTCAGCATTATATTTAGTAAATGCTGGAAGCAGCCTAATTTCCCATCAAAAAGGAAATGATTAAATAATGGCAAACGCATAGATTGTTAGGTGGTCACTAACAATGTCGGTGGAGGATCTTCTAGTTAAAAGGCAGTTTGAGCAAACACATTGATTCTAACTCAGGAATGATAGCAGGAGGGCAGTATGTCTTATGATTATGGTGACCATATATTCCAGTTTACCTGGAACATTCCTAGCTTACCCTTGTTGTCTTATAGTATTAATCTCCTGTCTCAGTTTAGATGATCCATTATTTGGCAACTTTAGCTAGTTTTGGTTGTGTGGGGGCTGCAGAGATCAAATCTCATTCTCAGTTATTTCCCTGGGAAACATCTTAGAAGAGAAGACCACAAATGATAGGAGTTTTTCTGTAATGTTTATACCCAGTTTATACTTCGATATGTCAGAACAGCGCCTGGAGCTATATTACAAGCATTCAAAAACGATAGCCAGTATTGTTATTATTATACGTGATGAGAATAGACAAGCTGAGCAACATAGGGCACTGCTGAGGGCACCTCTGGACTTGGGGGTGCTGCTTGGAGTACTCTGGGTTGCCACAACTAAGAAGGAGACAAGACCCATGGGCAAAGACGTGGAGCTCCCTTCTGCTATAGCCTGTTCATTGTTGTCCACTGACTTCCACACCTGAGTAAAACTACAGCCAATTCAAACTTATTTTTCTTCACCATTTATATAGATTAAAATGTTTGAATAGGGCTCTAAACAAATTGCAGACTCATCTGAACGCATAAAAGCAGACAAGCACGTATTTTGTGAAAAACATTGCAAAGGGAGGGAGCAGTTCAAGAGCACAAACCTCAGCAATCAAATTGTCTCTTGTTACTGAAACAACAGGACAAAACTGTAAGAGACTTAAAATAAGTCTTTTTTTTTATCAAGATTAAGGAGGAGTTTGAATCTAAAAGCTAGAGCAGACGAGAATAGAACACTGTGCAGAAAATGAAGCCCAAGAAAGATGGTACAGAGATGAAAAATACGAGCGCCGAAATAAAAACTAAAATGGAGGTAGGGCACTACAGACTGCTGTAGGAAATTGATAGCTATAAATGTTCTCCCTGGACTTAGAGGGAATTTTTGAGGAGAGAAGAGATTCACTTTGAAGATAGATACTAGAAATCTAAAATATGTGTAACAGGAATCTAAAGAGAGAAGACAAAACAGACAGATAAGAAGCAATAATCAAAAATATAATAGAAAACAACTACTACCAGCTGATAGAAGATTTGAATATTCAGAACAAGAGGATTCACTGAGTAGTTAGCAAATTAGTGATGAAACACACACCTACATATATTTTGTTATATTTTTTGAAAAAAAAAAAAGCTCCCATAAATATCTATGAAGTGAAACAAAAGGTCACATTTCTCCACTGTAACACTAAGTTTGAGAAGACAATGGAGCATTAGCTACCAGAGGGTTGAATGGGAAGGATTATGACCTGAGAATGTAAATACCTCAGAAAGAAATAATAAGAAGTGAAAGTTTTAAAAATTATTTATTTTTAAGTTGACAAGAATTGTATATACAACATGTTATTTTGAAATATGTATACATTCTGGAATGGCTAAATCAAGTGAATTAACATGCATTAACTCATATACTTATAATTTTTTTTTGTGGTGAGAACACTTAAAATCTACTCTCTTAGCGATTTTCATGAATACAATACATTGTGATTAACTTCAGTCACTGTGTTGTACAATAGATCTCATGAATTATTTCCCTAACTGAAATTTTGTGTACTTTGAACGATATCGCTTTCAATCCCATCTATCTTATTTATAATAGAGAAAAAGGTTTGAAAATATAGAATTGGTAAATTAAATTATAGTGTGTCCATGTAATAGAATACAATGCAGCCTTTAAAATATTATAGAAAAGTACATGTCATAAAAATTCATAAATTTTATAATAAAAAATAAACCTTAGAACAATATGATCCAACTTTTAAAAATAAATTTAGAATGGCTATTTTAGGGGGTTGAATACAATTATTTCTTTGTACCGTGCTTATTTCTATTTTTCAAATATTATTTTTTAAAACCAGGAATAATCATTATTGAGATTCTGGAAATAATTTAGAAATATGTGTAAAGCATTAAAATATTTCTATTAGTGGGTCTAGCATCAACCTGGCCTAACACAAACATGAAATGTAGACAAATGTTTATAAGCCACAATATTGCTTAAAATATTATTTATAATAGTGAAAAACTGTAAACTGAAATTTTCAACAATATGAGTTTGGTTAAGTAAACCATGCTATAAAATATTAAGCAGTCATTAAAATATGTTATAAAATGATTTTTATTGGGGAAATAATAGTTATATAATGCTAAGAGACAAAAGCTGACTATAAAATTTATATAATATTCTATAAATGTATAATATATTCTACATATACTATAAAGAAAAGCACTGAAAAATACTGAAAGAAAATGCACTAAAATTTGAAAGTTATTATATCAAGGTGATTTTAAATTTTCTTCACCATACTTCCCTAAATTTCCCTAAACTTTTAAATAATGAGAATATTTGAAAATAACATAGTGGAAAAAGTGAAAAGATGGATATGAAGACTGTGCAGCAGCATGAAGATTATGCATGATGAATGGAAAAAGTAGAAGGTGAATTTAGAGATTTAGAGGAGCACTTGATGTTATGGACTGAAAGCTTGTGTTCCCCCAAAATTCATATGTTGAAGTCTTAATCCCCAGTGTAGTTTTGGATAGGGGGCCGTTGAAAGTAATTAAGGTTAAATGAGGTCATAAGGGTGGGGCCTGGATCCAGTAGGATTAGTGCCCTTACAAGAAGAGACACCAGAGAGCGTGCTCTTTTCCTTTCTGTGTGCACTGAGGAAAGGCCATGTGAGGACACCTCAAGAAGGCAGCCATCTGCAAGCCGGTAAAAGAGCCCTTAACAGGAATCTAATTGGTTGGAACCTTGATCTTGGACTTCGCAGACTCCAGAACTATGAGCAAACAGATTTCTGTTGTTTAAGCGATTTAGACTATGGTATTTTGTTATGGCAGCCTGAACAGATTAATACACTAGGTAAAAAAAAAGAAAGAAATCAATCTTTTTAAAATGAATGAAAACATTCCAAAGAGTAATATCTGCTGTGTATATTTCTCCCTGTCCTATTTTCTAAACACGATAAGAGGATAGTGTGTTAATGGGTAATTAATTGCAGGTCATGGGAGTAAGTCCTAAGGCTTCCGGTGGAAGCACATGCTCAGGGTGGGCCATGGATGCGTGGCTGCCCTACGTGGGAAACATTGTGTTGGGTTTGGTGCCTGATTTTAAAGGAGGTTGTTGACTCAGAAAGACCTTAAGAGGAGGTTTACCAGGTCTCTTCCAGAAACAATATCTGGGCTGGTGGGGTGGAGAGGGAACACTGTCTTCAAGAACTAACACTCAACATTTTTGGCATTCCCTCCCACCCCTGAAATTCTCTTAGAAACTCTCTTTAAATTACAGAACGGCATTTTAGCGATTATATATCAAACTTCAATTTTGTTTATCCTGCTCCATTCTAAGTTAAAGAATAGCAGGTTTTATTTTCCACTTTTGGAAGGAGTGACAGTGTCACGTGTAATCTTATCACCAGGCACAGCATGCAAGCCGGTGCAGATTTAGAGTCTCCAAGGAGTGGGTGAGTGAGAGGATGTGTCAGAGAGGAGAGACAGCAGGTGTCTGCACACTACAGACTGGGCTGCCTACCACGGTATCAACATCAATGTGCCCTTCCTAAAAATCTCAAGACTTTCCCATTAAGTGGATAAAATCCCAATAACAATATGATCTGTACTTTTGCAAATCAGCCAGAAACCATCTACTTTCTCACCAATTACTTGATATTTTTATCTACCTCTAAATGTTACTGACCTAAAAAAAAAAAAAAAAAAACAACGGATCAAAGGCTGTGGCAATTCTAGCCCCTGCAGCAAGTATTAAATTGGTCCACTCTGTGTCCTATGCTGACAAATTGTTACACTCTAGAGCCTGTCTACCCATGAGTGTCTCAATTAGAGTCACAGATGTAGCAGCAGTGTTATAAAGTTGTCTACACTTGACTTTATTCCTTTAAAACAACCACCAGCCCTCCCAGCTTCCCCAAAGCTTCCAAACCTAATAAATAGAAATGTCTGTCTTTCTGTACTCCAGACTGCACCTCCTGGGTAGTCACGTAAAACGAGGATATGCCCCTTTGTGGAATAAATAAATCTGTTATTACCAGCTTCTTCTGCCATTGGGTTTCTCCTTATGTTGTGAATATCCCTGCTTGCACACGGAATCTTCTTTCTCCTATGTCCCATCCCTTCCTCCACCTGATGCTGTAACAGGCCCTGGGACTCTGGACGTCATCAGTTGAGTTAAGGAGGGTGTGGCAGTGAGGGGCTTGGTTTTGGATGCCAAATCCTGAAGAAAGGGAAAAAATTGGATCCCTTGACATCTCCCAAGCCATGGAGTGGACTGCTTGAAGGAAAAAAGGAAATGTAATGTTCTGGCAACGTAATTTTGTATTTAGGAAAATTTATGCCTGTCTTGAGAAGTCACCTGTTTGATATGTCTAAATGTTACCTTTCACAAAAGATTGTGAATTTTTCAATGTTAAAGACTATTCATGCATTCCTCCTTATATATGATAGCACCAGGCACTGTGTGGGCCACAAACATAAATGTCCATGTTACTAGGTAGGTTGAAAAGAATATTCTGTCTGATTCAGCAGAATAAATTATATTACTACTTTTGTCCAGTGAATTCAATGGACAAACAGAAAAACTGGCTGTTTTGGGACAATGCAGACTTTTTTCTTGTTTGCCTACTGTATGTTTCTTAGAATAATGTGCTCGTGTGTGTGTGTGCGTGTGTGTGTGTTTGCCTGCATATGTGCACACACAAGGTAAACTTTCTTAGAGCCTAAATGATAACAGGACTATTTTGACATCTAGTTCTTCTGATAGCTTATATCTGAAACAGTCAGCTGCAGTTTGTCTATGTAACAGAGTTCTGACTGTTCGTTGCTTTAATAACCATTAAGAGAGGCCATTTTGCTCGAACAAAAGTTCAATCATTTGCTTAATAATATAGAGTTCCTATCTTGTTAGTGAGACTTAATTTCCCATGCCTGAAATAGTTGTTAGTGACTTTTCTTTTTATAGATGGGGTCTTGCTGTGTTGCCCAGGCTGGAGCACAGTGGCTATTCACAGGTGCTATCATAACACACTACATCCTGGAACTCCTAGGCTCAAGCAATCCTCCTGCCTCAGCCTCTCGAGTAGCTGGGACTATACCTATATAGATGTCACTGCACCTGGCTCTGTTAGTGCTTCTAACAGCTTCCACCCGACCCAAGAGTCTCTATAAAAAGCCTTCATTCAACCCTCTCATTCCATATCCCTGGAGAATCTTTCCAGAGGCGATGTGAATGGCTCTTTGTCTCTCTGTGCTGGTGCTGAGACCCTGTTACCACCCACTTTGTTTGTACTGTCTTTTTGGTACGTGACCAACACTTACTTTTGGATATTGTTTCTCAGAAGGACACTCCTTGCCCTACTAGCTCAGGGTCTCAGAACCCCTGACCAAATCAGAGCCCTAAACTTCCAACTAGCTCGGAGAGGAAGGTCAGATATGGGAAAGAGCTTTAGACATGGCTGTGTCACTCAGCCTGCCATTGTGAAGACGGGCTTCCTACATCAGTGAGACCTAATCATGCAAATGAAAGATCTTTTTTTTTTTTTAAGCACAATTTTTTTTTTTACTCTTTGAGATTTTAGGGAAATCATGGAAAACATAGCACCTATGATACCAAACAAAGAGGCTGGGTGTCTCATTGCAGACACACATTGAAATACAAGGACCTGGGCTTCAAGTGAAAAGGGAAGTAAAAGTTTTGCTCCCTATTTACCCTGTTTTTCCAGTTATTCCTTCAGTGAGACTTTCCATAAAGTGTATACTGAAAAAAGGCACCAGAAAGGAAGTAGAAACAAAGCCATTTCCGTAATGTTTCTGCCTATCGGGAAGGTCGAGGCTTGACCCTAGCTTGCGTGTCCTGAGCCCTTGTAAGCACCTCCTCTGCCTTGTTTAGAGGTTCTCCTGGTGGCTGTGTTATCCCTGTCTCCTGCTGGCTTCCTTTGCCTTGGCTACTGCAAAGCACGAGCAGAAGGCCCACCTGGCCCTCTGTCTCGTGGTAAATATCTGACAAATCACTGGGGATAGGATTTATAAGGATAAGGATTAAAGGTAACAGTTATGTGAAAACCACTCAGCACATTACTTGACATATAGTAAGTACCTAATACACGCTATTCGTTTGTGTATTTGTTTATTTTCTTGTTTGTGTATGTCTCTACTGTAGTTTTGGAGAGGATTTAAGGCAGCCTATAAAAATAATCACAAAGAGGCTAATATGATATAATATATGATTCTGGGCCCCAGAGTGAAAATACAGGAAACATTCTCTCTCTATTTTTCCCACACGTTACCATTCAGCACCAGCAGCTTTTGCACATAAATTTGTTTTGCAAGGAATTTTCTACTTAAGTGAATACAACTGTCTTTACAAGACTGGCCCTCAGAGAAGCCATCTGCACATTACATAACAGTTCCAAGTAGAGCCCCATCGAGTCTGCCACTATTCCTGGGATTTAGGTCCTCAGAGACAATGACCAACACCACAAGGTAGGCAGAAGCAATAAATGTTAAAAGATTGCCGAAGGACACCTGTGTCCAAGCAGACAGTGTGTGCCTTGACAGATAGAATATAGCACTGAGATCATCCAAGCAGCCTTGCAGATAAGCAAATCAGTAGACGGAAGCAGGACTTCCATACATACGAGCCGGGGGACTTCACAGTGGTCCCCTGAGATGGAGGGAGATGGGGCCACCAGCGTGTTCTTAGCATGGCTGGTCTATTCTCCAAGGCAGCCATAGGTACATAATCCCAAATCACGAACATGAGGGGAGAGTCAGGTGCCGTTGGTCCCCCTGCCCCATGCTCTTTCCAGGACAGGCATCTGATATGAAGCGGCAGTAGGCCAGGTCTTTTGTGGATTCTCCACTGAGCAGTTGAAAGCAGGCACCCTCTACTATCTCATGAGTCTTTATCTGAAGGCTCAGTGATGATAGAAGAAAAGCATAACACAGAAAATCACCTGTAACTACTCCATAAGCTCAAACTCCGCTTAGAGTGCCATGTGGAGCTCATTCCCGGCCTCACTCCCAGCCTGCCATGTGGCCGATGGACGCTCTCCCTCTAATGAGGCTGCTTCCAGTTTTTTTGAGCCCTTGGGTGTGTTCTTCACTACCTCCCGGCCCCAGAAAGAGGAGATTTTTTTTCTCCCATGCTCATTCCCTGCCCCAGGGTTAACCTCTTCCCGGGATTACTGTTCCTGGGATAACTTGGAGCATCCATTCCCTTCAGGGGAGACTTCACGCCCAACCACGTGGCTTTAGTGTCTCTGATCATTTTAACACTGTCACAACTTAGCTGGTCATTTTCCAAAGCTGGTGTCATTTAGTGCCCTGTGTAGTCTTGTTGCATTATACAAACTATTCTTTTTTTGTTTTGGAGATGAAAACTATCATTTATTTTAACTGAATTGTGTTCCGTTACAAATTCTATGATAAAGCTAAAATAAAAATAAAATAGAAACATGTTTATATGACTGCTTCTAACCTCTAAAGACCAAATAAACATTTCAAATATGTTTTATGTTTTAAATAATATTCTTGACCTTGGAATAATTTTTGTTTAACATTCCGTAATTATTTATGGTTAACAGTAAGCAGAGCTTTCACAAGCATTCTATCACGTGATCCTTTATGACAATACTGCGAGGCAGGCATTGTTGTCCTCATTTCACAGATGGGCAAACTGAGACCTCGAGAAGTTAAGTGGCTTGTCCTGCTGGTCTGGAACGGGTATAGCGGGACTTCCACTTCATCACAGTCGACTACCTAGTGCCTTGTGAGGAGACACCAGCAACAGACTTCTTCCATTTTTTTCATAATCAAAGCACCACAAACTTATTAGAATAAATTACTGAAGTACACTGAGTAGAAAGTGAAACCCCTCTTTCATCTCCCAGCTCATTTCTCCTCTTGAGAGGTCCACCCTGTTAACAACTGGGGATGTGTCCATTCAGATCTTTTTCTATTCATTTAAAAACATCGAATACACATATACTGTTTTGAAAACATGTAAATGGGGATCATATTATACACATACTTATTTCTACCAATTGCTTTTTTCCCATAAAATATATCATAAATATCATAAAAATTATTCTTTGACATTATGGCTGGATCTACCTTTTTAAAAAGAGATCTATATGCATAGTGTAGCTATACCATTGTCATACCATGGTCAACTAATAGGTTGTTTGGAATACAAATACAAAATACAAAACTTGCTACAATAAACAACCTTAAATCCAAATCATCGTGCACAAGTGTACATGGAATGGTTTGGTAAGAGGGCATGCACATTTTATTAATGCTTTGCTAGATACTCCCAAATTACCTTCCAACATGTACTCCAACAAGCTGTGTAAATTACTTGTTCCAGAAACCCTTACTAACATGAGATATTATCAATCTTTCAACATTTTGCATTTTGTCATTCTTTTGTTTTTTTTTTTTTGAGACAGTCTCACTCTTTTGCCCGGGCTAGAGTGCCATGGCATCAGCCTAGCTCACAGCAACCTCAAACTCCTGGGCTCAAGCAATCCTTCTGCCTCAGCCTTCTGAGTAGCTGGGACTACAGGCACGTGCCACCATGCCCGGCTAACTTTTTCTATATATTTTTAGTTGGCCAATTAATTTCCTTCTGTTTTTGGTAGAGATGGGGGTCTCGCTCTTGCTCAGGCTGGTTTCGAACTCCTGACCTTGAGTGATCCTCCTGCCTCGGCCTTCCAGAGTGCCAGGATTACAGGCGTGAGGCACCGTGCCGGGCCCATTTTGTCATTCTTATAGGCAAAGAAAGCTAACTCATTATTGCAACAGTGTCTTTTAGTCCCATTTCTTAGACGTTTGCTTGATTAGAGCGTGCTTTTAGGAGCAACGACATGGTAAGGACAGGGACTGCAGTGGTAGCTCCAGATTTTCTACACAGGAAAGTCTCAGAAGTGGCAAGCTAGTTTGGGTGGGCTGGTGGCTAGGGGGCTGCATTGTAGCTGTGTTTGCTAGGGAGCCAGTTTGTTTTTTATATTGTATGTTATGTGAGTTGGCTTTTGGGACATTGATAAAGATTATGAAATGGTTCTTGCCTCTCCCGGCTCCCATCCTCCTCCCAGACATGTTAGTTTTGGGAAGGAGGCAGCCACCACCCATTCGGGCCCTTAAAACAGAGGACATCTTGGTGCTGAGAAGAATGTTAACTTTGACTTTCACCTCCATTCATAGCACAGCAGCTCCTATTTCTGGGCAAAAAGGACTTTAGCTTGAGTGACAAAAAACCCTAAGCATTCTATTTTTCATTTTAATTCCTCGCCTAGCTGCCTAGAAGTGACTGATGCTAGGTAGTTTCCCATCAATCAGCTAAGTTTCTATCGGGGATACAATTTTGCATTTATAGAAATAGCTGTGGACTCTGTTATCACTGTACATGCTGGTGAACATTACAGTTCCAGAAAGGGGCTTTGACGTTTGATGTGGCATTAACTATATTTAGGTCTGAGCAAGACTGGCCACTGGAGCGGCCTGCTTCACTATTAGTTTGAGAAATTGACCACCAGCTTGAACCAAATGATTTGCGAGGAGTCCGAAAGAGGACAGCTGGGCTTTCCCTTACTGTGAAATCAAAACAACTCCCAAGTACTTCTTCTTTTAATCCTGAACACAAACTTCATTCTAATTACCCTGCTAGCCATAACTGAACAGTGTGAGATTCGCTGCGAAATGAATATTACTAATGTAAAAAAAGCCCCAGCATATTCATCTTTTTAAAATTTAGTGTCTCAATATGATCCACGACTTAGTCACCTTTTGTACTGCTTTCTGTTTGATTATAATTTTATCTATTAATCATGTTAATCCAATAGAATCTGCCTTAATCAAATGTGAGTCAATTACCCAGTTCTTCAAATTATATTTTTTAATGAAAGACATTTTTTAAAATTGAATGCCAATTAGAGCCAAGCCAAACTTCTGCAGGAAAGTTTGGGTTATCACAGAACAGTATGAGCCCTTGCAGATACCTGTGTTTCCAGCTCCTTCTGATGAGGGCGTGCTGTGTGCTTTTAGACACAGCCATTAACCTCTCTGTAATTCCTGGTTTTCCACCTGTGAAATGAGGATAATGATACTTCTGGTTTGGGAAGTGATTTTATGACTCTTAGTTGAAAAATGCATCCAGAATACCAATTTTTTTTTAAAAAAAGCCTTATGTAATTTCGCTCTTAATTTCTCACCCTAGGTGGCTTAAGTTTTTCCTTAGCACTAAACTGCTTTTCTACATCGTTAGAGAACCATACATAAATCCAGTGAGGGGGAAGTCAGACTGGGAAGGATCTCTCTAGAACAGAGCCTTTTTTTTTTTTAAACCATGAATGTTTATGGACAGAGTGACAAAAATATTTTATCCACAGGCCTCCTGAAATTGAGTCTGAGTGGCTTCCAAAAGCTCTGTGCTGGGAAAGGTTGTAATGTTGCTTCCTAGTTCAGCAGAATAGGGCCCCATTAATGTGGTCTAGTATAGTCACAAGCATGCAGAAGGGTGGCCTGGGTGTAGAGAGAACTGGACGGTTTAAGGGGCTCCGTGGGTAGGCTTCTGGAGGTCCTTGTGCTCCACCGATAGTGGGTGTAATGTAGCAGGTGCATGTACATAGGCAATAGGAGTCTACACTTATTGATTTTTAGTAAGATTCTAAATGGAGTCTTCAAAGCACTGCTTTAGGATCAAATCGACTATGAGGTCAGGGGCCCACGCCTTGCACTGGGACTGATGCCAGAGGATCATCTTCACCTGCTCAGTGGGAGAGGAAAGACAGCTCATCAGCGGACAAGTATCTGCTTCTGTCCTGCAAAGCTGGCTGCCATTACACTGTCTGAAATTGGGGATCTGGACTTCTCGGGAAGAGGGCTCTTTCACAGTTGTTGAAGTTTTAGGGAAGTAATAATAGTTATTTCATTCCCTTTCTTCTCCGCTCCAAGTGCCCTACTCCTCTGGTATTTAGCTCTGTAGTTTAGTTGAAATCACGTCGGTGTATTACAGGCTGATCCAGCCGAGTGCATTCTGCAGAGAAATGACAAGTAGCCTGGTGATGGTAAAAGCTCTCCTAATGGCAGATGGCAGCATGGCGCATTAGTGTTCCTTGATGGACAGCTAGTGACCCGCCGGCAGCTTCCAGGTTCTGTGGCAACACGGTTCCAGGGAAAATTATTTGTATTAATTATCACCAAGGAGGGGCTACCTGGGCAGAGAGCTGCTGTTCCATAAAGGGACTTGGACAACTGGCCAGACAAACTGAGATGTTTTGGCTCTTCTTCTAATGATCTCTCATGGCTATCTGGCTTGAACTGAAGCCTCTCATTTTCAAGGGGCTCCTGGTCCTTGGAGTCCACACCTTACAGAAGTAACTATTTCTGAGTTGTAACACTACCATTAAGTGTTTGTGGGCAGAGCTCTCGATTTGTATAGGATTAGAATGAAGATTTTTTTGCATTCCAACATGTCTGATTCTCTGCAAATTTCTTCCTGTGTTTTAATCAGGTCTGGGTATGGACCACTGCTATAGGGATGCAGGGTCCCTTGCAACCAATGGGTGACATGAAAGTAAATGGCAGGCAAACGTCTGGTATTCTTTAATTCTCTACTAATCTTTTTGTTAACTCTGAATGCCTGAATTGTGGACCCTGTCTCTCTGCCTAATTTGTCTCTATCCCTGAGCAAGGATACCAAAGAACATCTTGAGTTAGAAAAAAGAAAGGCCTTACCATTTTTGAGTTAGATAAATAAAACTTTCTGCTCAAAAATTTATGATTCTTTTAGACAGATTTTTAGCAGGGGAATTAATAGGTGAAATAAAATAAATATTTTGAGACTTTTGACTATCCAATTGGTTCCAAAGCATTGTGTCAGTTTTGGGGTTTATTTCTAGTTGTATTTTCTCCTTTGAAAATTGTCTTTTAGGTACTTTGTTCACTTATGTATGGGCTTTAGTTTTTTTCTTTTCTATTTGTGTGAACTCTTTACATTCTAAAGATGATAGCTCTCTGGAATATTTGCTGCAGATATTTTTCTAAGGCTACTGGGAATTTTATTGACATACAGAACTTTTTACTTTTATGAAATCAAATCTTTCCTTTCTTTTGTAACATGCTCTGTCATTTTGCTTTAATAAATATTTATTAAGTGTGTGTGATGTGCCAGGCATTGCGATGGGCTTAAATGCAAACTACCCCAGGTCTCCATGAGCTTGCAATCTATTTGGAGACATAATGGCACAGAAAATGTCAACATATTGGGTTCAGGGACTTCCACTTCTGGAATTATGGCTGGTTAGATACTGAAAGGAACCCTTGAACTGCAGAACAGTGAAGGAGTTCTAGAATTAAACCCTAGAAAAGACATACTCTTGGAGAGATGTCTAGTTATACAAGAAGTAGGTGGGAGTTGGGACTACTCTCTCTCCCCTACTGCAAGACCCTGTTGCAGTGGTGCCTATACCTATCACCATGCTCCTCTTCCCCAAATAAAGTCCACCTTCCCATCTTTAAAAGCAAGCAAACAAATGAAAAACAAGAGGCGGGAGAAATCTCTAAAGATATCTGTTTCTCAAATAGAAAAAGCAATAAAATGTGAGCAGGGGTGGGGATGGAGCTAGAGCAGGCCAGCAGCAAGAAGAGGGGTGGTTATCTGAGGTCAGATGCTGGCAGGAACTCTGCCTGTTATATAATACATGGCTGTCTGGCAGGGATCGGAAAGCTGACGGGGCACTATGTTTAGACCCAGGCAAGAGAGGACTCGGTCTTGAATACCCTCCTTTAGAAAAGCCCCTCATATCATAAATGCATGCACACAATACACACTCACAAATATGTTAAAGACATGTTGTCAGTGTCAGCATAGCCTGACCATGCCCTACATAACCAACTCTCCATGACAAACTCCATTAAGGCCCCAGAGTAACAGACATGGTCCTTGTTTGTGCAGCATCTAAACACAGAGTGATGAAATCTAGATGTGTGGAGGTTTGGGGTGTAGCATTGCTGATGCTGGAGATGGATACTGCTTTGGAAAGTACAGAGGATTTGAGAGCTGAGAACTTTAGATTTAAAAAAAAAGTAAATGAATCAACTTGTTAAAGTTGATCCTTTAACTATCCTTCAGAATGAATACAATGGGTTCTCACATGATAAAATACTGCTTGGTAGTCTCAAATGTCCATTTTTTTTTTTTTTTGCTTCTCCTTGTGTTCTAATTTGCGGTTCTAGAGGAACTCATAAGTTAGCACAGTGTTTGTTCAGATGCCTATAGCTGTAGAGAAAATATTTCAATGTTAAATAGTTCATATTTCTCTTTTGTTGGTAGATCTGCAGGACATGTGATACCTACTGATCCTTTACATTAGAAACTAGAGAGACATTGAGCACTAAAACTACATTTGTGCATATTTAAGTTGTACATGTTATGAGATATGTATATATAGTAAAATGAAACAAATTCACATATCCATCATTCCACAGTTACCCACTTCCCCTTGTGCCAAGAGCAGCAATAATCTACTTACTTAGCAAAAATCATGAATACAATACACTATTATAAATTATAGTTTTTATGTTGTACATTAGCTCTGTACTTAGACTTGTTCATCTGAAAACATACTTCTTAATGGGAAAATGTTAAAAACATTCTGCTAAAAATAGGAACAAGACAAATGTGTCCATTATCAGTGCTTCAGATAAATTGGACTGGGAGTCCTAGATCATGTGGAAGGACAAAGAAAAGAAACTAAAGGCACAACGATTGGGAAGGGAGAAATAAAACAGCCATTACTTACAGATTACATAATTGCTTGCCCAGACTAACCCAAAGAATTGACAAATTATTTGAAATAAGAGAATTTAGCAAGGTTGCAGGATATAATGTATAAAAATCAATTGCATTTCCATATATCCACAACAGTTAGAAAACATAACTTAGAAAAATGAATCTATTTATAATAGCAAAACAGAACAACAACAAACAACCCTATACAGTATTTAGGAATAAATCTGGTAAAATATTAGCAACACCTATATGCAGATACTTAAAACATGAGGCCTAAATAAATGGAGAGATAGCCCATGTTGGAGGAGAGAAATGCTCAATATCACAAAGATATATTGAAAAGAAAAATAAGGAGAGGGACTTTCCCTATATAGACTTATAAACTACAACAATTCATGCAGCTCTTCCCTGTCGTATTAATACAGCGGTAGGCAAATTGACTAGTGGAACAGAAACAGATCCATGTGCATATAGAACTTTGGTATATTACAGAAATGGCGCAGCAGATCAGCCAGGAAAGGAAGGACAAGTCGCTAAACCGCTGGTTCAGTGTAACATGGTAGGTTCAGGTTGATCCCAACCTCCAGTGGCAGAGGTGAGATGGGCACCTGGGGGAGATGACGAGGACAGCTTCCTAGAGAAGACGGTGCACGAACCCAGTCTGGAAGGACGAGTAGACACTAGCTAGTCAAACAAGGGGTGAAATTGTTCCAGAGAGAAGGAATTGTGAACAGCTTGGTGTCTACAGGGTATTGTCATCTGGACTGAAAAGGACTCAGTGGGGAGCAGTGGGGGAGGAGGGTGTATAAGAGGACAGAGGATAAATACAGAATGGCAGGTCCAGATGTTTCTTTCTCCTCAAGGTATTCGATATATATTCAACTGTATGTTTCTGAGAGTCTGTTTGATTAAAAATTTTTGACTCGAATCCATCCCGAATTTATTTAGATATGTGATGTGAGACGAAGACACACACACACACAGACACACACGCACACACACTCTTCCCAAATAGCTAACCTGCAGTTCTTGGTCTCTCACTATATACTGTATTAAATAATCCATTCCCTGTAGTAAAATTGAAGACTTTTATTATCAGGAATTTTTATTACTACATGCTGACTCAGTGACTTTGGGTGTGCACCTGGTAAACACTGGAAAAACAGATTTGATGCTGACACTAAGAAAAATTAAAGTGGGAGAGAAAGAGAGAGAGAGAGAGAGAGAGAGGCAATCATTCAATTTAAGTTAAATTTAGGTTTAAAATTAACCCACTTTATTTGAAGAGCTTGTGTCAATAACTTACTATCCACGTATCTTTTTAATGACCACAGTGACAGTTTAACTACCACGGACAATTAAAACAGTTAGTATTATTTTGAGTTTTTTATGTGAGAGTAGATTATTTCACATTAAATGTTAAATACCTATCAGTTTTCATTTCCTGTTAATAAATTTCTACATTCATCAACCTCAAATATTATAACAGTTTCTAATACACACACACGCACACACACACACAAAAGCACACACAAGGAGAGAGAAAACTGTTTTAGGTCTTTGCAGGAAAATAATTCAGGCAGCTGGTGTCCTGTTGGCTTGGGTTCTGATTAATGACAGACAACATAATAAATAATCTATTTACTAACTCCTAACAGCTAAATAATGCCCTTATTTTTCACCATAACTGAATTGCCAATACCATATCGACAAAGTGTCACAGGGCTGTAGCTAAGCTGACCTCATGTCACCATTTCTCTTCTCATAGCATCAATGAAGGCCCCAGAAAGAAACCCCTTATTACTCTGATTAATGGAAGGCACTAGAGGTTACCAGTGAACTTGGTTGTATTTATTTATTTACACTTAATTCACTGGTAAGGGGCAGATGGATGTAACTCACCGCCTAATAGAAAACACAGTCATTTTTTTCCTTCTCTGGCACACAGGCTACGTAACCGACTGTTCTGCATATTGCCGGATGCTTACTGGTGCAGGAAACTTCTGATTCCCATTCCAAATGGCTGGAGTGGAGTTTGTACAGCGCAGAAATGGAATCTTCCCAGAGCTGAGCACAGCGTCTGGCTCCATGAACATTTGTTGCTTTGGCTTGGAAACCACAGATCCCGCAAAGTAGATGGCGACACGGAGTAAACCTTCAATTCCCAGGAAAGCAACCGCTTATGATCTGTCTTTGGCTGTGCATTCCAAATAACTGTTCAAAACCAATTTTAAAAAAGAAATCCCTCGTCCAGGTTTATGCAGTGGCAAGGGGATCTCTAACCTTCACCTCCACAGCAACTGCTTTCGTGCAGGTCCTATGGTCTGTGACTCCTCCGAAGCAGTCCTCCTGTCTGTAACATAAGCCTTCTCCGGGTTCCCCCTTCACAGGGTGTTTCCAAACTCAGCTTTGCCCATGTCTTTCTCTACTAAAAAACTCTCATGGTCCCAGTAAACTACAGGTAAAATCCAAACTTCTTAACATTCTAAAACGTTTTCTGCCTTTGACTTGTGCACCCTGCCCTCCTTTTTCCTCTTGCCAGACTCTTTGTCTTTCAAACTTATCTCAGATGTCATATTCCAGTGAAGCTTCCCTGTCTCCCCCAGCGTGAGTTAGATCTTCCTGGCCTTATGTTCCCTGTGCCTGGGTACTTAGCTCCACCATGGCACTCGTCACACCTCGGCATAACCGCTCACGTGTCTGATTCCTCTCGTCCCGCAGCCCCACTCTCTCCTTGAAACCCAAGCTTGCAGGCTACTCTGGCTCCAAAGCCCAGTGTATTTTGGTACTTGATTCAGTTCTGGCTTATTTCTTTGATTATTTTAGATCTTCAAAGTCTTGTCTCCTTAATCAGATCGTAAAATCTTTTGGTGTGAGTCGCTATCATATTAATATTTTTAAACTTGCAAGTTCTTGAGCTCAGTGTAGTCATTTACTGAGTTTGAGTAGAAATCTAACTTTAAAGTGTGTGCGTGCGTGTATGTATGAGAGAGATTTTCTTATTTATTCACCAATGTGTCTTCTTTAGAAATATACTTCTTTTTGCAGATTACATTGCCTCAGAAAAACAATTCATAAGAATGACAGACTCTTTGAAACACTATAGGAATAATCACTAATCAAACTAGCTCAATTACATTTCTTACTACTGATTAAGATTAATCTGCACCTTCATATGAACAAAAATTTGGTTGCTGGTGTGGGATTTTATAGCTGTATCACTATAAATTTATACCTACCATATAAAAATTGTCAATATATATATAATTAACTGCCAAAATGTTCCCTAGGGTTAACTGTCAACTGAGTTAACTAAGCAATACAGTTAAGTTTTAATTAGCCATTTTAGAGCCTGTAGAATTAGGTGCAAAATGCAGGGTGATAATTTTATATAAAAAAAGCCTCTTCTCAACTTTTAGTTTCACATGAGATTCTAAATACATAGAATATATTTTCCAATAAAATCTTCCTACTTTCCTCCCTCCCTTCCTCCCTTCCTTCTCTCCTTCCTTCTAGTACTTTTGGTTAGATTTGTCTTTTAACAGTAAAAAGTGAACACTTTTTAGACAAGAATGTTGTCTAAATCTAAATCTAAATCTAAGTATTGTTGGCTATTCCAAAGTCTAGAATTTATTTAGAAAATCAATGCTTTCTAATTTTTCAGTATTATTATTAAAATATTTGTTGGAAAAATCTGCTGTGATTGAAGTTCTTTTAATTGTATTAAAAATAAACTTATTCAAATAATTATGAGTTCACAAATTTATGGAAGTAATTGGTTATGGTTGCTAGGTGATAATCTAACTCAAAATGTTGTTTATACATCTTTTGAAATCTTTGAGCACAGCTAATCTATTCACAATTGTCTTGCGCCTTGTGCCTTCCCCAACACACACACACACACACACACACACACACACACACACACACACACAGGCACACGCACATTCTGACTGTACTAATAAATCAATAAAATGCCACACACTTGGCTGTGCCTAAGCTACATTTAGAAGTGATAGAAATTTCAATTATTTGATTGCATAGCGTCTGGCCACCAAGCATCAGAATAAATTATGGAAGAGGCAGTTTATTTCAAAAGAATGAAGCTATTCTGACATTTTAACTGATGGTTATTTGATGTACTCTCAAATAGTAATTGACTGGATCCTAAGCCACTGGTCATCTGAACACTTAGTAAGTTGAAAATAAAATGTGTAAGGTAACAAAGAGTATTAGGCTGTTTTCCAGATCTCATTCTGAAATCCTTTGTTGGTTTAGCTACCTGTTTTGAACATATACGTTGATCAAATAAATCGAAGAGTGAATATACCTCCTCTTCTCTTTGTGCTGTGGAGCCAATGAGATTTTTGAAAGATTACTCCAAATATTTGAAGAAATTGACAACTTTCTCTGCTTTCATCTCATCAAAAAAATAAAGAATTCAGGATTAATGTGTTTTGATTAGGAAAGTTCTGTGACTTGGCAGCTTTATAACCATAGGATTTTCTTTTGTATGGGTCCACATCCCACCAAGGGACGTTATAAACTCCCTGAATTTCTGGCAACAGTTGAAGACTCCAGAGCCCAGGGTTTGATATTCAGCTGTGTGACCTCTATGTGAGCCCCTTTTATGTGGACCTCATTTTCCATTTTTATAATAAGAAAATAATAATATCCCCTTCAATGGAGGGAGAATAAAATAAAATAACATGTGGAGTGCTTTGCAAAATAGTTTACTATCCACCTGCAAAACTATAAAAAGTGTGTTGTTATTATATTTCTATCAGATATTATTCCTTAAACCATTTTCTCCAATGCATACTGCTCACATAGTATGTTATGATTATCTAGGTTTTTTAGAAGAGGAGGCATTACTTCTCTCTGAACTGATAGTTTTAGGTATCTACATTTATTATAGCATTTGACACACTCAGTTTCCTCGACTTCAGTATTCTGTAAGCTTTTTTGATCAGTTTTCTTATCAATAAAAATTTATGAAAGCAATTGGTCATGTTTGCAACACAGATCTTGCAAAAAGACAAAACACACTTTTTGAAGGTGGGGGTACACCCTGAGGTGCAAACCCTAATACTTGTGAGTGACAGCAGAAACTCAGTACATATGCTGGCAGTAGGAGCTCCCTTGTACCTGGCTTCATTCAAGAAGAAGAAAAAGTGAGGCTAAAAGAGAAATCATGGATACAAATCACACTTGCAGGAAGTAGCCTATCTCTGCCCAAGGGGAGAAAAATAACTTTGTTTTGGGAAAAAAAAGCTATAGTTGCTTCACCCCATTAACTAAAGAAAAACAAACGTATATACAAAACTCTGCAACATAAGAATAGTTCTAGCTGGCCCTGATTCTTCCCCAACATGAACTTTTACAAACATTGAGTCCAGGGAAAACTCAAATTACAAAGATTAAAAATAAAAAAGAAACCAATAGAGTATCAAAATAAGCACAAGAAAAGGATAAAACAAGTGATGGGGAAACACCAGAAAAATATTTCCATAAGATAGATGAAAATTATGACCAAACATTTTGCTCTTAATTTTAAAATGAAGCGATTAATTCTATGAAGAAAGAACATAAATTAGAGATACAAGAGCTCAGGAAACAGATCATGTGGCAACGGAGGGGGAGGCAAAATGTGATCTGGTAGAACTCAGGAGAAAGGTTGAAGGAAAAAATGAAACCATCATAGAAATGAAAGTGAAATTGGAAGAAGCACCAGAATGACTAGATGATTCTAAAAACACAGTAGGGGGCACAGAGGATAGAAATGGGGTAGGGCTGGGGAGACAAATGAAGTAAAAACTGAAGACAAAGGAAGAAAGAGTTGAAAAGATTGAAAGGGAGAAGTTACGGATGATTCGCAAAGGAGTTTAAACATATGTATATTTCGGGTTGCTGAAGGAAAAAAAATGTGAATTATAACCAAATACTTAAAAATATAATTTAAAAAAACTCCTGAAATAAAAGAAGACTGTATCTACATAAGAAAGAGTGCACCACATTCCAGGGAAAGTTGACTCATGATAGCGAACTGAGACATATCCTAGGAAAGTTGCTGGACTTCAAAACAACAACAATGAAAACAACAACATCCTTTGGGCATCTAGGCAAAGTCATTTATAAAAGAAAAAAGGGATTGTGCTGGCCTCGGACTTCCCCACAGCAACAAGCAATGCTAGAAGTCAGTGGAGTAACACCTACGATATCGTCAAGGAAGGAATGTGCACCCTAAGGGATATTATTTGGGCATAAGGACAACAAGAAAATACTTCTGAATATCCAAGAATTCAGAGATTATTCTCATAAGCCCTTCCTGAGGAATATCTTAGAGGACAGACTTCAGCCAATCATAATATGAGAGAAAAGGAACCTCCATGAGCACTGAATTTATCAGCACTAAGAGGAAAACAAATGTGTGGTTGGAAATACAGAACAGAAAGTAAATATGAGAGGCCCTAAAAATATAGGCATAAGTAACATAAGTTGGGAGGTAAGTACAAAAGCAGTGGGAAAGTAAATCTAAGCAAATTTACACACAAAAGCCTGTGATACAATTTCCTCATCTTTAACAGCTGGTAGTTAAAGGACTAACATTTTAATATCGACAAATTAATTAATATGGGCAAGAGTAAACCTAACAGTACAAAAAAAAAAGAACACCAAGAAAGATAAAATAATTCACAAAAATTGGATAGCAGAAAAGAGAATGGGGAGAGAAAATAAACATATACATTTTTTAATCTTCTGAATAAATAATGTATAGTGCCTAAAAGAATTGAGAATTCATTATCATATAAACTTACAATTTAAGGATAACCATTTATAAAAAACATAAAACTCCCTATTTATCATGAAAAATGTACAAATCAGGGAAGAAGTAAAATATATACTGAAATTTTTTAATAACTATAAAATAAAAATATACAATATATTAATAAGTAATATTACAGAAGTAATACAAAACTTATTTGTCATATCAATAAATATAAATGGACTAACCTCACCTATTAAAAGAAAATAACTTCTAGAATGAATCACAAAATCTAAAGTTTATGCCATACACAAGAGACACCCCTAATGCAAAGCAATTCAGAAAGTTCGAAAACAAAAGGATGAGTAAAATATACCAGACAATGCAAACCAAAAGAAAACAAGTTAGTCATTTTAACATCAGACAAGGTTGAATACAGGACAAAGTAGTAAATGAGTGAAAAATGGGATTTTCATTTTGTTCAAAAGTGCAATTAACAATGAAGATGGGGTACTGAATTATTAATATTCACAAAGATGAAACTATAGGAAATACAAGAAAAAGAGAAACACTTCTACTTGGCTTTATTCTATCCATTAGAAGTGAGTCTCCAAGTCCAGGCCACAGGTAAAAGAGGAGGAAGTATTTAAAGATTAATTTATAAAAAGGCACTGTGCCTTCCATCTCAGTCACTCTGTATCTTCCTTGGATCACTGACTCTGAGGGAGGCCAGTTTTGTGTCTTAAGGATACTCAGATAGCCCTGTGGAGAGGCCCAAGGGGTGAAGAAATAACTGAGGGCTCCAGCTAGCAGCCATGTGAGTGAATCTTCCTGGAAGTGGGTCCTCTAGCCCAGTTGAGCCTTCAGATGATGACAGCCCCCGCCAATAGCTTGACAGCAATTTTATCAGAGATCTTGAGCCACACCCACCCAGCTAAGATGTTCCTGGATTCCTGACCCTTAGAAACTATGTGAGATTAAAAAGAAAAAAGAAAAAATACTATTGTTATTTAAAGCTAGTAAGTTTTGGGTAATTTCTTACACAGTAATAGATAATACAGAAGAGAACAAAATGAACCTAAAGGAAGCATCAAATTTGAAAGGAAGAGATGAAATCATCACATTTGCAGTTAATATTAATACTTGAAAAACCTAAGAAAAATCAAAAAGCTATTAAAACTAAAGAGAATTAATATCAATTAATTAATAATCAATGATTATTAATTAATAATAATAAATAAATATTTATTATAAATAATAAATAATAAATAAATATTTATTATAAATAATAAATAATAAACAAATATTTATTATAAATAATAAATAATAAACAAATATTTATTATATTAATAAATACTAATAATTGGTAATTAATAATAATTGATATTAATTAATAATTAATTAATTATCATATATACTATATACATATATACAAATTAGTTGCTTTGTAAAAACATCAACTAGTTAGCAAATAAAGGAAGAAAAACCTTATAAGACATGTTATATTCTTAGATTTACCATCATAAAGATGTCAGCTTTCTCCCAGTTAGCCTATACATTTAACCTAATCCCAATAAATACATCAATTGAATTCATTCTGAAGAGAGATAAACTGACATTGTTATTGTGGAAAAGAAATTAATTAACAACTTTGGTTAGGAAAAATTTGAAAAAGTAGAGTAAGAAGAAGAAATTTCATTGGTGGTTTTGTTGGGGGAAAAAAAGAAGGAATTAGCCCCAAAAGATAAGAAAATGTATTATGATATTCTAATAATTTAAGCAATTAGAATATAGAGAAATGGTACAGAATTTAAGCTCCAGAAATTGACATATATTTGTGTTTGTATGTAGTATAGAGTCCAATCTAGTATATGATAAAAGCACTATTTCAGATCAGTGTGGAAAAGATAGTTCATTCAATAAATGGTATGGGAATAACTAGGCAGTCACATGGAAACAAATAAACTTGGATCTGCACTTTAAACTTCATGTTAGGATAAATTCAAAATAGATCAAATACCTAAATATAAAACAAAAACAGTTTGAGGGTCTAGAACAAGAAAATTATTTTGTAATCTAATAGTGGGGAAGATCTTTCTAATTATGACACTAGACTCAGATGCCATTAAAAAAATTATTAAATTAGGCAACATAAAAAAAGCTTCTGAAAGTCAAAAAATTACCACCAGCAAAGTCGAAAGACAAACTGGTGAAATAATACACACAACTCAGATCACAAAACTCTAATTTCCCTAGTATAAAATCAGTTTCTACAAATCTATAAGAAAAAGACTAGAAAAGAATAGAAAAATGGGCAGAGAATATGAATAGGTAACAGAAAAGAAAATACAAATAGTCATAAATATTTTAAAAAGTACTCAAATCACTCTTAAGAGAAATACAAAATAAAACTACACCGAAATACCATTTTTCCCTATAATTTGGCGAGTATCAGAAAGATCAATAACACACTGTATTGACGAAGCTGATGGGAAGCAGGCATTCTCTTTCATTGCTGGTGGGAGCATCACCTCTATTGTGAGAAACAGTAAATTCTACTAATGCACATTTGTTTCACTCAGCAATTCTATTTTTAGTAGCATTTTTTTTTTTACAGATTTACTCACAAATGTATGAAATGACCTATGTCATTTCAATCTCCTTGTATCTTATTTGTAATAGCAAAGGCTAGAAACCACCCGAAAGTCCGTCAATAGCAGATTGGTTAGATAAGTTATGATGTGTCCATTGTATTTTTTGGAATGATCTCCAAATTACATTAAGTGGAAAAAGCAAGGTGCAGATAGGTATGTTGTATGTTACCATTTCTATATAAGGAGGGGCAAAAATGCAACTATTTCTTTTATATGCCTATGTAGGCATATAAAATATCTCTGGAAGGATTATAAATGATGGGATAAAAATAAATACATACAGACATTTTATTACTTTCTTCTCAAACCCCTGTGGGCTGTCAGGCGCACCAAACTTTGGAGACCACTACTCCAGGTCTGCACTGTTCAGTACGGTAGCCACTAACCACGTGTGGTTTATGGAGCACTTGAAATGTACTAATCCAAATTGAGATGTGCTGAAAGTGTGAAATATACACAGGATGTTAAAGACTTAGAACAAGGAATAAAGACTATAAAGATATCTCTTTAGTGATTTTTATATTGATTACGTATTTTATAAATATTAGTTTAAATAAAATATATTGTAAAAATTAATTTCACTGGTTTCTTTTTGCTTTTTTAATGTGACTATTAGAATATTTAAAGTGACCTATGTGGTGGGCTTGATGATCTTGTTGGGATGGTGAGCTCCAGGAGGGCAGAGAACATGCTCAATTCACGCTCATATCCGCAATACTTTAGTATACCAGAACTAAATAAAAATTTTGCAGATACTAAATACATTTTTACAAAGAAGTAAGCTAATTCTTTCAAACCATCTGGGACTGAGTGGACATAGTATGTGAATAAACATATTGCTCAAGCTAGTTTACTCAGGAAGGTCACAAAAAGAAATGAAGTAAAAACACACACGGGGAGGGTGGTTTATTCAGCACTGTACACAAAGATTAGCCTGAATCTACATACCATAATTGTATATGGTTCCAAAATTACTTTTGAAGTTGGCATTTAGAAATTAGGACGCGGCTGAGAGGGATAGAGGATCATTTCCAAGCCCTCCAGCAGTTCTCATTCAAGTCTAGACTAGGAGAGACACAAGGTGTGCCATACTATAAAGTTAGTTCTACAAATACAAAGCAAAAAAACAACGTGATTTGATTGGGTTCATGTAAGCAGTTAAACCATGTAAGCAGTTAGCAATTACTACATATGAACCTCCAAAGCAAAATTAATGAAAAGAAACTAAACCCAGAACCTGAATTGTCTCTGAGTTCTCAGTGGTATCATATATTATATACATTTTAAAATTTAAAATAAATTTTTGCATTTAAGCTCTAAAAGTGCATGATGTTGGGTATCTGTGGAATGCTCTGATGCTACATATTCTTTAATATGTTTTTCTTTTCTGCATTGCCTTTAGTAATTTTAGAAAATTTTTTGTAACTATTCTCTAACTCAGTGGTTCTCAACTGAGGGTGACTTTGCCCTCCTCCAGGAAACACCTAGTGACGTCTGGAGACATTTTTGGTTATCTCTGCTGGGATTAGGGGTGCTGCTGGCATTTAGCAGGTGGGAGTGAGGGATGTTGCTAAACATCCTACAATGCACAGGACAGCACCTCCCGACAAAGAGTTATCTGATCAAAAATGTTAATAGTTTCAAGGTTGAGAAACTTTGCTTTAATCTGCAGGAGATGTCATTTTTGGCTGAAGTTAATTTTCTCTTTGGCAGCATACTCCAGGAGGTGAATTGAGCCTGCAAATTTCAGAGTTGGCCTTAATTCTCTTAGCAATCTCCATCTACAGGCCTACATGTATTCATTCACTCATGCACTCAATCATTCAATACTTCCTTGCGGCCGGGCGCGGTGGCTCACGCCTGTAATCCTAGCATTCTGGGAGGCCGAGGCGGGCGGATCGCTCAAGGTCAGGAGTTCGAAACCAGCCTGAGCAAGAGCGAGACCCCGTCTCTACTAATAATAGAAAGAAATTAATTGGACAACTAAATATATATAGAAAAAATTAGCCGGGCATGGTGGTACATGCCTGTAGTCCCAGCTACTTGGGAGGCTGAGGCAGAAGGATCGCTTCAGCCCAGGAGTGTGAGGTTGCTGTGAGCTAGGCTGACGCCACGGCACTCACTCTCGCCCGGGCAACAGAGTAAGACTCTGTCTCGAAAAAAAAAAAAAAAAAGAAAACCACAAAACATTATTGAGAGAAATTTAATATGACTTAAATTAGTAGAGATTTGCTCACAGATTGGAAATCTCAGTATTGTGAAGATTTGAATTCTCCCTATGATGCACAGGCTCAAACAGCCCAATAATCCCCACTTTCCGGTATTTGCAGCCTCCTGCAGTCCTCTCCCACATCCTACCAGGGTTGGTCTGTGTGATCGTTAGTGGAGATGTAAAAGTGGTCGGCTGCACCCCCAAACCCCAGGGAGCCGAGGGGAGGGTGTCCCCTTGGGGCACACTGGGGATTCCTTGGGTTTGAGGTGACACCGTCAACCCCAGCCCCAGCGGAGCAGGGGGCAGCTGCCCTTGGTCCCCCCAAGTATTTAAGGGAGAACAAAGTGGCCCTGGGTGCCCAGGGCCACCCCGAGAATGGGGGTGGAGGTTGAGGCCAGGGGACCTACGAGAACTGGGGCCGCACAGCCCTCCCCACAGAGGATTAGAGGAGGGTCCAGGCTCCTGCTGATCTTTGGGGACCACAGTAATGAGGGGTCACAGCCTCTGCTGCCGAGACAGACAAAGAAAGAAAGAGAGAGAGAGAGAGAGGAGGTATACTTCATATGCTATTATGTACTAGGCTTTCCTTTTCACCACACACATTATATTCTGTGCTACTTTTATAATTAGCAAAGAAAAAGAAAAATAGCTTAAAGCAAGCAGCAAACAAATAGTAGAGACTAGGTTCATAACAAAGAAGCCCATTTTACCTGTCCAAACCAAAGCTACATGCCCCTAATTCATGTGAGGACTTTGGCAATAAGGAAAGGAACATAAGGGTGATTGTTTCCTGCCTTCCTGGCCACTGCCAGGGGTGGCCTACCCTGGGACCGCACGTTCAGAGGCCCGGTGGGCAGAAGCCTCTGTCACAGCCGTCAGGGGAACCCTAGGTGCCAGGGCCATACCTCAGAGTTAGCAGGCACGGCGAACTGGGAGGGCAGGCTCACATCCGGCAGCTTGCACTCCGTGGAGAAGGTCACCGAATAGGGCAGAGGATTCTCCACCTTGAGGGAGGCTGACGCGCTCTGCCGGACCGGGGTCACCATCTCGATGGTTTTGATGATGCCTGAAGGGATGACCCTGAAACTCACTGTGTAGTACAAGAACTCATTGGTCACCTCGTTTCGGAAGATCACCTGCATTCACAGGGAGAGAGGGAGGAAGGAGGGCAGAGCAGGGGTTAGCCGCAGGTCCTCTGCACATTTCCGGGAGCTCCTTTTCTGTGTTAGCACTGCCTGGGGACCTGAAGCACTGGTGCCGGGCTGGCATGGCCCTCTCAGCCTATCTGGATCCCCGCCAGCCAGCCCTTCTTCTTAGGTAGTCCGGCCTGGCTCCTCCCAGGCGAGAGAGTACTAAATGGGCTGGGCTTGCTGTAGAGGAGGCGAGAGCAGCACTGTCCCATGCCAGTACGTCCCCAGTGTGCACAGCTGGCTGGCCCTGGAGGATAGGCAAGGCCTCTAGAAGTTCCACTTGTAGTGGGCTTTACCCCTATTCCTGTCGCTGCTGGAATAGTTAGTTAACAGCGACAACGGCGATGATATCATCTAGCACTTAATGAACGATTACCGTATGCCAGGCACTAGAAGTACTTATTTAATTCACACAATTTGTAGGCACTGTTATTATGCCACCTCACCTTTTTTTTTTTTTAAGAGATGAGGAAACTGAGGCTTAGCAAAGTCCAGTGTCTTGCCCAAGGTCACGTGCACAGAAACGTCAGAACCAGGATTTGAATCCGGATTGGATCAACTCCAGAGTTCACACTTGCTATGCTACACTGCTCCCGCCACCCCTGCAACTGACTTGCTGATGTGCAGCTTGCTGTTCAAATCCTTTTCCCTGGTGACTGATGATGGTGAGCACTGTCTTGTGTGCTCATTGGTCATTCACACAGCTACTTTTGTGAAACACAGTCTATGCCCTTTTTAATACATTGGGTTGTTCATCTTATTATTATTAGGTGGTATAAGTTCTTCATATAGTCTGGCTTTTTATTGTTATGTCAACCTTTTCGTGTTATTAAATTTAAAGTGCTTCTGACACTCTCTGCCTTTTAACTGTAGTGTCTAGTTTTTTTTTTTTTTTTTACATTTAAAGTAATTATTTCAATTTTTGGGTTGAGGTCTGTCTTCTTGCTAGTTATTTTGCATTTGTCCATTTTATTTTTCATTTTTCTGTTGCTATTTTCCTGCCTTCTTTTGGATTAATATGTAATCTTTTGGAATATATTTTCTTTCCTCCACTGGCTTCTTAGCTTTATTTAAAAATAATTTTTAGTGGCTGCTAAATGTGGTGAGCTAACAATGTGAGTCCTTAATTTATCACCCTGGTAAATCTCACGTTGTCTTACCCTGTGCATGTGCAGTGCAACCCTTGGCCAAGGACTGAAAGGGGACACAGACTTCTTCCCCTTGCCCAGGCACTGCTCCCTCCTCTCTGGTGCCCTGCATTGTAGAAACCAGCCATTGTGACTGCCCCAGACTCTGATTTCTGCCTCCTCAGCTCTGCAGGGCTGCTGTGCTTTGCTGAGACTCTAGCTCACTGCATTGTAGTCGGGAAATTATCCCTAAGCAGAGAGCCAGGATGATCACGGAGACTCATCGCATGAGTTTTCCTTCCCTTTTGGTGGCTTACAGTATTGTGCTGCCTGTTGTCCGGTGCCTGAGTTGCCTGTGATATTCTGTTCAGTTTTATGGTTAGGTTTATGAAGGGAGGACTAGTGACTGTATTATAACCAGAAGCAGAAGCGCATTTGATTCTTTAAAAAATGTTTGTTGTGTCACCTCACTTCGAATAATGGGCTCAAGCTTAATCCAGGATAATACAAGAGGTTCTAACTCACTGTCATTTCTTAAAATTTTCTTAAGAGAGAAAGAAATGGGTATTTAAGGTAAAATTCATGCATAAGGTAAAACAATCTTCACTGAACATCCAGACACAATCTTATTACACGAATAACCTTGGCAAATGGACTTCCAACTCCTGCATGTCAAACAGTTCACAGCCTGCCACCTTCCCTAAGGGTGGAGAACCTCTTACACCAAATATACCTACAAAAAGTGTGTTCATTTTTTTTTTTTACATTCAGTGGCATTTTAATTTCAAACTATGTTATATTGGAGTTCATTATAATGGAATTTGATAAAATGTTAATCTCTCTGTGTATTTTGATGTCTCATGTATTATTAAAGTTTATATTTTGATACATAAAGGCTTCTTGTCAATGTATAACCACTTCAGTAACAATAACATTTAGATAAAGAATACTTTGGACACAGAAACTATTACAAACCATCTCAGTGCACCCTTGTGACATTTATCTCATTTATAGTGACTTCAGTCTGTGCTGATAATGAAATATCTATTATTAATACCACTATATGGGAAAACTTTTTGAAATAGACAAAACATTAGTGACTTTGATCTGGATACAAGGTGAATACTAGCTTAGAGATTTTTAAAGTAAAATTAAGGTGAAAATCTAAAAGTAATGCTGAATAGCCAGTATAAAAAATGACATCCATAAGGTGAATAAAAAATTCAAGAGCAAGTGAAATTGGTTGCAGTTTGAGTTGGTTTCAGATTATTCCTTTACCTTAATAAATACGTCAATTGCAGTCTTCCTGAATGATTATCTTTAATCATCATCCTTCTTTTACATCAGTAATGCGTGGCATGGCATGAGTGAAGCCTTTTTATACTTCCAATGATTATATTAAATTGATAAACTTTCAGTAAGAGTCTATGTTTTTTTTTTTCTCTACAATTATTCACCTTAAAATAGAAGAAAACATTTCCCACTTTATCTTTTTATTATTAAGGTCTAATGATTATTCAACCAGCATTATTTATCCAAATTAAAAAGTACAATATTCACATTGAGATTTCAATTCATTCTTTTCTAAATCTATCTTTTAGGGAGGAAAAATGGCTAAGGATAAAAATTGCTTTACTGATGAATAAATTTTATTTGTTTTACCTCCCAAACTCAGATACCCCCAAAAATATGTGTTTATTAGTGATTAGTTATTTTTATTTGATTATTCAAATCACTCATGTAACATATCTCATACTTTATTACCAGATTATATGTAGATCATATTTATCTTGATGTAATTTAGTAAAATAACCTTTGTTTTTAAGGAATAAGAAGTTAAAAATACATTTCATAATATTTAGCTTGGAATAGAAGCTCATTTTATTTTCTTATGAACATAATTTTGATTTTGCATCACTTAGACATAGAATTAAACTGATATGTGAGCTGAAATGTTGAAAGAATACTTTACTTCAGTGCCTGAGACAAATGAATCTAATTGATTACTGCTGAATGACTCGCTGAGCTTTTGACTATCATAATGGCTGATGAAATTGATTACATAGAAAATAGCCACTCTTTTCTTAATGATTGAGTGACAGCAAAGCTCTCATTTTGCCAGTCAGCCTTTATGGAATTATCCCCGGAAAGAAAGCTTAACAGGCTGTGTGCATGCCTGTTAGAACAATGAGAAAAAAATTGCTAAATAACTTCTGACTTAGACACAGTCACTTGTCACACAACAAAATTTAATAACAGGATTTAAGCAGTGATCTTTTCAATACTGGAGTGCTCTTTAAACTAAGAATTTAAAGACTTATGGTTTGCTGTTGTTTGCTGTTCTGAGAAACATTACATAGCTTTTAGGCAAGTTCCTTTTAAAGATAAAGTAGAAATATGTATGAGATAATAATGTACATATTGAGACATTACTATAAAGAATAGATGAGATGGAGATAGAGGAATGCATTCTATTTTCCCCTGCGCTTTTAAAAATTTTCATAGATTCAAGTACTAGAAGAGGAAAAGGAGAAGATGACTAACTTACCATGGGATGCCCTTTTGAAATATTATTAAAAATTTCCCCTGAAATTTTCTTGTTGCCCTTTTAACATCACATTCTATTATTAGAGGTTTCTATGTTTACTGTCTAGAGAAAGAAAAACGTGAAGAGAAAAATTCATCCACTCCTGGGAAAGACAATATGGAAGTCGTTATTCTGAGTCAGAGAGAATTTCTTCAAAAAGCCTAGATTTAAAAATATTATTGATTGTGAAGAGTGAGAGGTGAAGGAGAGAGACTTAAGGAGCCCACAGAAAGAATGGAGAGTTGTTATGTCTGCAGGGACTGGTGACGGAGGACCAGATGTGATGAAGGGTGTCTGTGCAGGAGCCACCATGGTTTGATTGAGAGATCATTACTAATGGGTGTTTCCAGACCAGCTCCTCAAAATAAGATGTAACCCTAAAGCAAAGGGGGCAGTAAATTGATCGAGTTTGAAAAATTAAGATGTCTTTCTTGCATATTTGAATCTGTGAACTGATATTCAGAGTCATGTCCAATTCAAAATGACAACGTCTATTATCTGCACAGAGAAGGCAGAAAATTCAGTCTTTATTTGTAACCACACAGTTTTGAGCTATAAGACTGGAATATTGCTCTCTTCCCCACGCCCTCCTTTTTTGGGTTGATGCCACTTCTGAAAAGAAGAGATATAAGTTATAGAGGGTCATGCCTTGCTAAGCTCTGAAAACCCACAATATCCATGTCTGTGGTTTTAGGTAAAAATATCCCAGCAGTGTAGTTCAGAAAGAGAACAAATAAGAAGGATTGCTCTGCAAATGTCAAAACAAATTCCAAGACATTCCTCTCCCCGTATTTATCATACAATCCCTTATGACCACAACCAAAACCGTAAAGTCACAAACACTTGGATTGACCTCTCATCTCTACTCCTTACTACTGGTGGGAACTTAGTCAAGACACTTAACTTATCCAGGCCTCAGCTTTATTATTTTTAAAATGAGGATTATTATTTTTACCTTACAGTTTGTGGTAAGGGCAAATAGGAAATTGGTGCATATTTAATCAATGGCAGCTATTTTTATAATGGTGATGATCGTTGTTACTGATCAAACTGTCCCACATTGGTCACTTCCATACTCTACCTGCTGACCAGTCCTCTTCCACTTTGTGTCCATCTGTACATGATCTCCATGTCTGCCTTGGCTATGGTCTGAATATTTGTGTGTCCCCTCAAAATTCCTCTGTTGAAATCTTAACCCATAAGATGATGGTATTTGGAGGTGGACTTTTAGGAGGTGATTAGGTCATGAGAGCAGAGCCCTCATGAGTTGGATTAGTGCGCTTACAAAAGAGGCCCTAGAGATATCCCTCACTCCTTCCACTGTGTGAGGGCACAGCAAAAAGTCAGGTATCTATAAGCCAGGAAGTTGACCCTTCCCAGACACCAAATCTGCAAGCACCTTGATCGTGGACTCTCAGTTTCCAGAACTGTGAGAAATAAATTTCTGTTGTTTATATGTTACTGTGTCTATGGTATTTTGTTATAGAAGTCTGAGCAGACTAAGACAGAAAGTTGGTACCAAGAAGTGGGGGTGTTGCCATAACAAATACCTAAAAATGTGGAAGTGACTTTGAAACTGGGTAATGTATAGGGGCTGCAGTTTTGAAGTGCATGCTAGAAAAAGTCTACATTATCATGAATGGACCTTTAAGGAGATTTTGGTGAGAGCTCAGGAGAGTAGGAGAGCTGTAAGAAAGCCTTGGTCTTCTTAGAGAATACTTGGACAAAACATCAATAGAAATTTGGATGGTAAATATCATGCTGATGAAGTCTCAGATGGAAATTCAAAACGTGTTATTGGACAATGGAGGAAAGATCATCTTGTTACAAAATGGCAAAAAACTTGGCTGAATTGTGTTTGCATCCTAGTGTTTTATGGAAAGTAGAACTTGTGAATGATGAAATTGGATTTTGACTGGGAAAATGTCTAAGCAAAGTATTAAAGATATGACTTGGCTTCTCTTGACTGCTTATAGTAAAATTAGGAAGAGAAAAATTACTTAAAGATTAAATTGCTTATCAAAAGGAAAGCAGAACTTAAAAGATTGGGAATAGTCTGAGCCTATCCAGTCTGAAAAGAATGAAAGAGCCTATTTGAGAGAGAACACAAGAGTTGTGGGTAAAACAAGGGAAGAATGACCCTGAAGTCAACTCCCATGACAGGCCCAGAGTGCAAGAGCACCAGTGACAGGGGAGACACTGGAGAGAGCCCCCATTGGGGCAATACCTAGTGGAGCCATGGGGCAGATGGCTCTTATGACCTTAGAAATCAGTGGTCTTCTGACCCATGCATGGAGCTGCTACAGGGGTGGAGCTCCCCAAAGTCGTGGGAGCAGGGCTGCCTGGAGCCTTGGATGCCAAATATCTGCCCTGAAAAACTGTGGGGTTGCCAACCCAATGGGTCCAGAAGTTGATACTACTGCTCACGTGGGTCTGGAAGGCAAGACCTCCACTTCACCATGCCTGGAGGGTAGAGCACTGAGCCAGAGAAGATTACTCTCAAACCTTCTTCTTTCTAATTTTTCCTTTTGGGGATGGGAATGTTTGCCCCACACCTGTCCCACCATTGTGTTTTAGAAACATATAACTTGTTTGATTTCACAAGTTCACAGCTAGAGGGGGCTTTGCCTCAGGATGAATCAAACCTTGAGTCTCACCCATATCTGATTTAGATGATATTTATTTATTTTTTTTTAATTTTTAATTTTTTTATTTCAGCATATTTAGGGGGTACAAATGTTTAGGTTACATATATTGCCTCTGCCCCACCCAAGTCAGAGCTTCAAGAGTGTCCATCCCCCAGATGGTGCGCACTGTACCCATTAGGTGTGTATATACCCATCCCCTCCTGCCCCCTGCCATCAGCCTAACACCTGGTGAACGTTATTACTGTACGTGCACTTAAGTGTTGATCTTTAGATGAGACTTTGGACTTTAAACTTTTGAGTTGTTGCAAAATAAGTTAAGATTTTGGTGTTACTGAGATGAAATTAATATATTTTGCATGCAAGAAGGACATGAATTTTGGGGGACTAGGGTCTGAATGTTTGTATCCCAAAATTCATATGTTGAAATCCTAATCCCCAAGATGATGGTATTAGGAGGTGGGGCCACTGGGAGATTATCAGGTCATGGGGGAGGAACCCTTATGAATGAGATTAGTGCCCTTATAACAGAGACCTTGGAGAGCTACTTTGACTGTTTTGCAATATGAGGACACAGCAAAATATGAGGGCTATCTAGGAAATGGGCCCTCATCAAACACTGAATCTACTAATCACTGCTTGGTCTTGGAATTCCCAGCTTCCAGAACTGCAAGAAATAAATTTCTATTTTTGTTTAAGCTACCCAGTCTGTGCTGTTTTGTTATGATGGTCTGAATGAACTAAGACAGACTCATTACCATCATCTATAAGCCCAGCCCCCATTAGCGATGAACTCTGCTAAATGTTATATAATGTAAAGTGGCCTGGAAAAAGAAGAGATTTAAGAGTAATTGTAGTACAGCATGTGGTTAGGAGCCTGGACTCTGGAGTCAAATTGCTGGGTTTATAATTCAGGCTCTGCCACTTCCCTGCTGTCTCTTTCTCTACACAGTGGCTTAGTCTCTCTGTGCCTAGCCTTCCTCATGTGTAAAATAATGAGGTAATAAATAATATTTATAGATTTATTGTATTAAATAAGTTAGTATATGTACAGTGTTTAGGATACTAAGCCTATTAAATAATAAGTTCTTAACAGATATTGTTATTGAAAATAATTCAAAGAGTTGAATTATTAATACTTTTCTGTTCTCATGGTTGGAACTTATTTTATCTCTGCTTGTATTTTTGTCAGTTAATATTCTCTATTACACTAAGATTTTCTCAAAGAATGTCTTATTTATGTAACACAAATCACCATACTTTTCCATTCTTCTTCACCACATATGACTTGCTTAGTGATGTTTTGTTATCATTTATGTCCTTTTTGCTTATTAGGAACTTCATAGATGTCTCATTTAATTCTTAAAGAGCCTTGTGAGTTAGGTAAGATTTTCCACACTTTGAGAATAGATGGAGACTCAGGAATGTTAGATAACCTGCCTAATGTCCTGCAGCTAATATGAATCATACACAGGATTTGCACCCACGGAGACTGAGTCAGAGCCATATTCCTGTCCACTCTGCTACATGGTTTATTCTTTCTTTTGAACAAGAGCCAAGGTACAATTGGCCAAAATGATTGTTCATTGTTAATGAGTTAAATAAGCAGCTCCATCGCTAAAAATCAGCATTTCTCACCTTACCTTTATAAGTGTCCTGTTCTCAGCAAGGTCCCTGTCCTCAGTAGAGTCTGCCAAATGGGTTTATCTACAACCACCAAACAGAATTGCACCTGCTCATCCTGTCTTATGTGCATTCACCTCCTCCTGGTGGGTACTCCTTTTTCCAACTCTTTACGGTCACTTTTGCCTCAAGATTCAACTTAAACCCTTTTATCTTTATGAGATTTTCTTTGATTCATCCTGATTCATAGTGATTTAATCTACAGTTGGACTTTTACCATCTGTATCATTCTTTTGTGAAACTTTCTGTTTGTTGTTTATTGTTATCATTCATGTACATGACTTAAAACTAAATTTAATTATAAGTTTCTAGAGGGGGCTTACCATACATCCTTATACCCTTGATTCCCTAGTGTAAAGCCTTGCACATTAAGATATATATCCCTAAGGTCACTTCTGGGACTTTCAACAGCATGTCTGACAGATGCTCATCCAGCTTCCAGTGATGAAAAGCCTGTCACATAGATGAGAGGATGGAGCTATTAGGGAATTCTTATGGTATGCATATATGGCTGCTTCCAACTTCAAGATCTATTCTCTAGCTACCCTGAATAGCTCTAATAGTCTTCTTTGTATTATGCCTTCTAAAATTTTAACATTATTTTTAAGGCCCTGAATGATCACTTTTAAACTTTTTTGATTATGTCCCCAAAAGAAATTTTTATATGGTTACCAATTATGCACACAAATACAAACACATGTATGTGAAATAGTTGCTTCAGAAACATCAATCTTTAATACTGTTAAAGATTAGTCTTTTTATCCAATGTATTCAATTTTTAAAAATAAATGCATGTCTTGATTCAATAATTAGATTTCACGATCGAAAATCTTACAAAACTCTGGTCTAGGTCCCCATTTCTATTTCCATTTCATTTTGCATGACAGTCCTCCATGCTATTCCTGTACCAGCAAAACTGGTCTTTTGTCTGTTTTATGAATGGAATATACTTCCTGTATCAAGGACTTTACACATACAGTTGACCACTGAACAATGCAGTGGTTGAAGACCCTGACCCCCGTGCAGTCAAAAATCCAAGTATAACTGTGGACTCCTCCAAACTTAACTAACTGGTAGCCTGATCAATAACATAAACAGTCGATTAACACATGTTTTGTTTGTTATGTATATTAAATACTGTATTCTTACAATAAGGTAAGCTAGAGAAAAGAAAGTGTTATTAATATTAAGAGAGTCATAAGGAAGAGAGAATATGTTTATTTATTAAGTGGAAGTGGATTATATAAAGGTTTTCATCCTTGTATTCACATTGAGTAGGCTAAAGAGGAGGAGGAGGAAAAGGAGAGGTTGGTCTTGCTATCTCAGGTGTGGCAAAGGCAGAAGAGGTGGAGGAGATAGATAAGGAAACTAAGAGAAGCAGACACACTTGGTATAACATTTATTGGAAAAAATCTTTTCATATAAGTGGACCCATGTAGTTCAAATTCATGTTGTTCAAGGGGCAAATGTATCCTCTTTTAATATCACCAATCCCTTAACTCTTGCCACATTTACTTAGATAATTCTGGATCTGGGTGGATCCCTTCATTTTATAGACAAAAAAACTAAGTCACAGAGACATGAATTAAATAATTCTCTACTTATATATAATAAAAAATTATGTATTAGAATTTGATGATATCTGTGAAGCTAAGCCAGGTCCTATGGGTAATATGAAAATATTCTCCTCCCCGACAGCTTCCACCTTCCAATTATCCTCACAACCTAATTTGTTCAAGTTTCTGCTCACATGCTGTATTTACAGTGAGACTTATCCTAACCACTCCATGAAACATTGACATCTCTTTTCCCAACTCTGGCAACTCATTATTCCCTTTACTCTGCTCTACATTTAATTTTTTACACAGCACTTATCATGTTCTAACATACTAAATTTACTTATTTATTATGGTTACTTTTTATTTATGTATCCATGCTAAAATATAAACTCTATTTAAACAGAGAGATAGCTTTCATTGATGTATCACAAACTCTTAGAACAATGCTTGAATAGAGTAGGCACTCAGTTGATATTTATTAAGTGAATGAATGAATGAATGAATGCAAACATCCATTTTGTCAAAAACCACAGCTAGTTAGTAGAAGATTAGAATTAAAGCCAGGTCTTTTGATTCTTATTCTAAATATTTTTGCTTTGAATCCCATTGACATATTATTTCTCAAGCAAAGCTACATTTCTTCTGCTTATTCTATAAGAGTTTTATTCAAATATCTCAGGTATTGAATTTCTTCCCTAATACAAGTGGCACCCAAGATCAAATAAGATATAGGAACATAATAACTTTTGGGAAATGATTTAATTATCATGATTGCTGAAAAGAAGTATTATTGACCTCTCATATGTAAATAGTCTAATTTCCTATGCTAATTGTATCTCAAAAATTAGCTCAGTTTTTCTTAGAGCTCCAATTCGTTTACTCTGCTCTAGACTGTTCCTTCCCAGAGGCCCATGGAGAGGCTCATTACCCTCACTACACTCTTCTTCCCACCTTAACCTTTAACGGAGCATCTGCTGCCGAACTGTACTTTCATCTCTGTGGATATTCATCTACTTTTCCTACAAAGTTCAAATTTGCTGGTCTTGAGGTTAACTAGCAAATCACTAATGGAATTATTAATATCTTACTCACATAAAATATCCATTCCTTTCTGCTAACACCAAGTATCTTCATAAAGATACCAGCTTTCATTTATTTCTCTGAATATTATAAATCTTACAAATGCAAGTGACTATAAAATTTAAACCTATGCAATATGAGCTCTCAACCAAAGTGTCACTTTTTAAACCTCCTCCTGATATCCCATTAATAGCACCGCAATAGTCTATGGATTACCCAGACTTTTTCCTTAGTTCTCAAATGTAGTCACATGCCAAGTTTGATGGAGTCATCAACTGTAATGAATTTGTTTTTGCGTATGTGTTCGCATCCACAGTGTATTGTTTTACTTGAACTTGCATTATTTCTAGCTTGGGCTAGCTACAATCTCCTAAATGGCTCCTGAACCTCAATCCCATCTTGTTTTCAGTCCATCTTTTATCCTGCTTTTAGATTGGACATATTAAAAGACAGTTCTGATCATGTTACTCCTTGGATCCATACTACTCATTAAGATAAAGCTATAGCAATGATTCTGACACCTTTCTATTGCTATACACCTATCTGCTGGAGACAATGAAGAAAAATTCTTGGTGTGGCCAGCTTCACACCTAAAATGTCTTTGAAGTTTCATATTTTATATTAAAATTTATTTAACATGTCATTATATTCCAATACAGTTTAAAATTTTCACCATTCAATTCCTTACTTTGATGATAATGGAATATTTTCCAGGAAGTATGTGAACTTCTGGCAAATTGCTTCATATCCCTTGAGAAGCACAGCCCTTCGCAACATGGCCCTAGTTTATTTTACCAGCTTTGTTGCTCATCATCACCTTCTGCATTCCATGGTTCAGCTGGTGATGATTTGATGCTCGCTTTTCAATTCTTTTTTTTACCTTGTTCTTACTGTTAGCAATTTCTTGTCCCTGGCTAGTCTCTCATCTCCTTAGTTTCCTCTTCCATTTCCTTCTATCTATCTTTGGTAAAAATATAGATACCTTTATTTTCATCAGCTTCATAATATTCTTATGCCATTTATAAACTTTGAAACTTTGTTAGAAGTTTAGTTTCTCTTCTGTTCACATTTTTGAAAGTGAGTGGAGAGTATTTTTCTTGTGTTCTATATTGCCCTAAATCATGCTAGTCACAGAATGATTTGTATTACAAACTTCTCTCTAACCAGTTTTATTTGTCACAGCATCCGAAATATGAAAATACCATATAGAATTCCATAGTGTGTTTTATTTTCTAAATGAACATATGAATCTATTTTATTTTATAACTTGCTTTATATTATCTCTATCAAACTATAATTTATATTAGGAAATGAAATAATTTTTAGTTTCTGCTTCAAAGCTATAGATTGAACTCATGTGGTGCATATCATTTCCTTCTGAGACACCACTAAAATGACAATAAAGAAATAAGGAGCTTTTAAACTTACAACAAAGAAGAGTATAGCAGGAAGGTTGTCAGGAAACAAGATATTTCAACGCATTTATTGCAAATAGAAATCAGACAAATGAGTTTATCCTAATGAGCCAAAGTAAAGGAAGCTTCCAATATAAATATTCATGAAAAGTTTTACAGTAGAAGAGGGTTGCAGACTAAAAAATTATAAGATAAATGAATGACAAGAGTGAAAAATTGAGCCCTAAGTCTATGGCATTAATTGGTCCTTTTCTGGGGTCATCATCAAAATACCTAGCAACTCATACAATAGGGATGTTGACCAGTCAGAATGAACATTCAAAGGAAACACTTAACAATAATCCTTTCAGTGTATACTGATTACAACTTGTGTATGCTTATAAATACAAGTTTACTTGAGCAGGAATGGCTAGAAGTTTGGTGTTTACCTTGGCCAAACAAATAAAAAATTAAAAAAAAAAACCAACATAAAACAAGGACAAAACAAAACCAATAAAGATTTCTTCTCTACAGAAATAGAGTGAGTCAAATAGTGATAACTAGAGTAGGCAATGTACCTTTTGTCTACCCAGGAGACCTTGGTTCTGTGTCAAGGATGCCCATTTATAGTGAAGCCAAGAGCCTGCCAGTCAACAGGCCCCACCAGGGTGCTAAAAATATTAAGCATTTGAGAAAAGCCTACAACATAAAAGAGGAAGATTAAGATGAGTGATCAGAAGAACCATCCCTAGGGGAAATAGAGATATTTCAGGTAATAGAAAATAACTTAAAAAAAAAAAAAAGATTCTAGTTGAGAGCCAAAAAATAATTGAAAGGACATTACATCCCTAAAATAAGAACAGTGTACAAAGAAATTCACAAAAGGCTCTAAAATAAAGTAGAGGAAGTCTTCTATAGGGAGAATAAAAATGGAGAATAGAAAACATGTGAAGAAAGATGAAAAATATAGAATGTTGATTCGAGAGTTTCAAAAACTTAATGTAATGATTTCTAGAGAAAACCAATATGAGTTATAGTATATTAAAGACAATCTATATTATATTACAATATAATTCTTAGAACTAAAAAGGACCATAGTTTCCATTTTTAAAGTCCTGCTAATGCCAAATGTGATTAAAAAGTAAAAAGATTCAACTCTGACATAGTATTGTGAAATTGCAAAAAAGAAAGATAAAGACATAGTCTTAAATCTTTCCAGAAGTCACCCAATAAAGAGATCAAAATCAATTTAAATCAGAACTTTGCCAGTAATGCTAGATGTTGGAATACAAGCAATAATTTCTAAGCTCTAATGGGAAAATATTTTCAACCAAAAACATCTGTGCTCATCAAACTATTAAATAAGTATACATATATTTTCATGTAATTTGGAAAATTACTTCTCCACACCATTTTTTTGATAGCTACTTGGAATGTGCTTAAATAAAATGAGGGAGTAAACTAAGAAACAATACATGTGTTTCAGGACATTAATTGAGATACAGCTCAGAAGAAAAATGACATGAAGCCCCCAGATGATTTACTGAAGCAGGACTGGAGAGTTTTTACTTGACTGGCAGAGATAGACAGAGGGCTCCAGAAGACATCCAGATAAAAAGGTGCATTGCAGAGTTGAAGTAGGATGCCAGCCTGTGGATAAATCTAAGGACATGAGAAAGGCAGAGCAAGAAGGAACCAATAAAGACAACCAAAGATGCTAGGGAAATAAAAATAAAAATATAGTTATATAAGAAAGGGCAATAATGCTAACACTTTATGTAGACTTAGGTGAAAAATATGTAGGTAGTATGAATAAGGTGAACGCTGTTTTTTTCATATCCAACATGTTGAATCAACCGACAAAACGTGGAAGGACACATTGTCAGCCCTAAAACTTTAACATAGTGTTCAAGTAACTGTGGTGCCATTAAGAAAATAGTCAGACACTGCAAATTGTCTAGGCTAGGCAAAATCTTTATTTCTCATCAGAGGGTGCCTACCGGCAGTAAAAGCAGCCAGCTAGCAGCGCGCTACAGGGAAGTTTTTCACCTTTTTATCCCTAACACAGACCTAGGGCTGAGTCTCATCCCATTAGTAGGGACTTTGGTCCCACAATCTTGCCATTGCCAGATTGGCTAAGTTGTGTTGCTGGGTAACAGGGATAATAAGGAAGTTAAAGTTAGTAAATGTGGATTTTTTTGGTATTGCAGTGAAGGAGATTAAACCAAGGTTATTGTTATTGTACAGTTTGTGCTATGTGCTAATATTACATAAAGCTGGATATCAGACAGAATTCTTTTTTGGCAGAGAAGATTAGGCCAAGTTCATCTCCTTCTACAGTAGCAAAGGTACAGGTAACAGACGTTGAAGGTGGAAGGCAAACAGAAGTGAGTAGGTGGACAAGAGTGATAATATTTTCATAAGGATAGAGCTAGGATTGGCTTTGTGTGGTTGATGATGTAAATAAAAGACAAACATAAATATAATAGAGGTACTAAAAGTATAAATATTACTATGTCAGGAGGTTGCCATGGGGAATGGAATGGTGAGTGTAGGGTTCATGAAAGAGCTAAAACGTTTTCTTATGTGGTAGTAAGAATTCAATATTTAATTCCTAGTAATGTTGATGAATTAATATTGATTTAAGGATATTATTTAGAGATTCAAGGATACCTGAAGAACTACAAAAAGAGACTGTTTGAGGCCGGCGCGGTGGCTCACGCCTGTAATCCTAGCACTCTGGGAGGCCGAGACGGGTGGATAGCTCAAGGTCAGGAGTTCAAGACCAGCCTGAGCCAGAGCGAGACCCCGTCTCTACTATAAATAGAAAGAAATTAATTGGACAACTAA
>CAUYRT010054890.1:0-72922 GCA_963574885.1 Lepilemur ruficaudatus
ATTTCTTTCTTTCTATTTATAGTAGAGACGGGGTCTCACTCTTGCTCAGGCTGGTTTCGAACTCCTGACCTTGAGCGATCCGCCCGCCTCGGCCTCCCAGAGTGCTAGGATTACAGGCGTGAGCCACTGCGCCCGGCCCAGGATATATTTTTATATGCAGAAAGATATTATCATGAACCCTGTACTGTATCATTTTTCTCTAACAATACATGAAACAGTGCCATAGTAGGGGCATGAAGAAAAAAACAGAAAAATCAAATAAGCCTTATATATATTTTGCTTGAATACATTAACAAAAATCTCATAATGATAATTTTTATTAATTGCATATTAATCCTAATTACCAGTTGAGACAAGTCTGGATAAAATACCTGAGAATGTACTTATAATCCAATATTCTTTGCCACCGCAAAGCTCCAGTCTCCATCATTCATTCATTCATTCATTCACTCAACAATCATGTACTCAGCTTCTACTAATTGCCAGACACTATGCTGGGATATAAAGATTAATAAGAATATGATTCTAGCTTCAAGAATTCTAAATAATATCTATAATAAAGTAAATAATGATTTAAAGGAGTAGCTTCCTTTTTATTACTTTATTTTCAATTGACAAATAATAATTGTATATATTTATGGGGTACAATATGATGTTTCAATCTGTTTTTCAATCTACATTGTAGAAAGTGTTAGTCAAGCTAATTAATATCTCTATCACCTCACCAATTTATCATTTTTTTTGTTGTGAGGACATTAAAACTCTATTTTAGCAATTTTGAAACATATAATACATTATTATTAACTGTAATCATCACCATTTACTCCTAACAATATACTTGGTACAATTTTTCTTTAAAAATAGAGCAAAGTTAAAATAACTTAATATCTGTGATTAAGGACAGTGAAATTATGATTTTATATCAAAAATAAATTTCCAGTATATTTATTATAAGAAAAGATTATATTAAGTTCTTTAAACTTGAAATTTCAATATTTTACTATTGCATAGTTACATGTTTTATCAGATTGGCTAAGCTGTGACTTTGTCCAAAGGATTAGCTCCCACAAAGCTAAACACATGTGCCTGACACCCTACATAAATACTCAGGTCTGAAAAAGTAACCCTGAAGAGTAATCAGACAAGAAGTTTGTTAAAGGCAATATAGTAGATATGGCGTCTCCCTACACCAATGGTTGCTGTTAACAGAAAAAAGAACAGAGTGCTCTAAAGGAAGATGCGCCAATATCTAAAAGAGAAGCCCTGAAGAAACATTTCTCCCTAACTCAGACAGCTTCTGTATAATAAGCAAGGAGATCTTTGAGACCTGAGAACAGTCCCTTGTGGGTACTAGAGAAAAGAAATCATTTTCTTTTCTGTGTAAATCATTATGATTAACCACAGAGGTGACCTCCCTGCAAATGGTCTACCCCAAAGCTCAGGATGAGTCACCAGAAGTTTAAAGACTTGCCTGATAGGAAAAAAAATGGCAGCACTTGCTCCCTAAGGACTCGGCATATTCTGCCAGATATAGCCTTGATACAGTGAGGATAGAGGCTGTTTCTCAGCTAGACTCTACCCCAGCTTATATGCTGTAAGTATTGTGTAGTGGTTGTCCAAGCGTGCTCTGGAGTTAGACTGTCTGGAATCGAGTCCAGCTTTCACGTTCATTAGTTGCAAGACTTTAATTGGCCAAGTTTCTGAACTTCTCTGTGACCTCAGTTTCCTCATCTGTAAAATAGGTATGATAATAATACTGTATACACCTCAGAGAGTTAAAAGTCAAATAAGATAATATATATAACATTTAGCACAGTGTCTAAATGTGCCACATTTATCGGCACATTTGCAAAGTGCTCAATAAATGGCTATTTTTCAAGGCAAAGGAGGCAAGTCTATAAAGATAACAGTGAAAGAAAGGAAATCAATACAACCAACATTACAATTCTACCACACACAAATGGATTCAGTAACCTCAGTCATAAACAAAAGTCAAGGCCTGTCAAAAAGGGTAGGAAAAAAAATAAAATGATGGGTAAATAAGGTAAAAAGGTAGCTAAAATTACACCCGTGCCTATCTGAAGTGATTAGAAGGTAAACAGAGAAGGTGAAAAAGCCATTGAAGGATCACCATTAGGAAAACAGAATAAAAAATGTTGCAAGAACATTTTGAGTACATTCAGTTAAAAGTCATAATGGCCATAAAATATTTTCCCCCATCTTCCCCAAACACCCCATGTTAGGAAGAGTATAAGAAGGCACATCCATCTAAGCATCAAAGTGCAGACTGGGAGGTAGAAAATATACTGCTTGTAATTGCCAAATTTACGTGTGGAACAAGAGATGAACCAGAGAATTACAGGCCAATAAACCTGAATTCAATTTAGAACAAGAAATGGAAAACACGTGGAATTGCTCAGATAACAATCCTTGAGGAAATTCTATAACTGTGCTTCCCAAAGCAAGATCAATGGTTCAGCAGCTTTAAAATCACATTGGGGGAAGGGAGACATTTTTAAAAATGTAGATTCTGAAATTCTTCTCTGACCTCCTGAAATAGATCTTCTGGAGAAGGAGCCAAAGAATCATTATTTTAGACAACTTTTTTCAGGTAACTCATCTGCACATTTAAGTTTGAGACCCACAGTTCTATGGCATAGAAAAAAGTGATAGCAGGAGATGATGAACAAAATACTCAATACTAATAAATCTTTTTAATTTAGTGCTTATTCTGTGATTAGCTATATAATGCACATTATCTATATTGCCTAAGTGAAATCTTTCTTCAAATACATGTTACATGGTAAGAGCACAGTTTGAGGAACCAAGTTAAATTTCAACACATGATTTTAAATTGAGCTGAGTTTTTTTAAATCATGGGGAAACTATAAATAAAATTGTCTTAGTTCATTTATAACATTATACTTATAGTTTTTAAGTTGTGTAGCACATATCCAAAATTTTTCTTTTCGATCACACAGTAGAGAGAAAATAGGGCAGAGATAACCTTTCATAGGAGAAAAATTACAATGGACAGAGGAATAAAGTTGAGGTTATTCACTGAAAAACTCTGTCCTGTTTTTCTATAGTTAGCGACTATACATGCATCTGTTCCCAATCTAAGGAAAATATATTGCAAACATTTAAGTTCATTTTACCATAGCTGACCTCTTCTGTTCTGAAAGTGAATGTATAAACCCTTGCTTCATGCTTTTGTTTATCCCCCCATCCCCCGGTATCAATATGATCTTTAAATAAAAAGTCAAAAAAATGACAATACTCAAACTTCAAATTCTTTAATTAATGCTCACACAATATCTCTTGATTTTCAATCTCGATTCCATCTGGATGCAGTAAGCCAAAAAGGAAAGAGCCATGGGAGTTGAAACCCCATTTTCCTTCACCCATTTCTTTCTCACCCTCAAAGAATACTTCCGATGAAAGCACCACTACAGACATTTCTATACTACAAAACATAAAAGTGGATAATTCCACTCGCCAATTTTGAAGCTATCCAGATGTTTACCGAAGCCTATTGCCACCAAAGAACCTTGAATTGTCATGACTTCATCAAATGAGTCTCTTTGAGGTGTTTTATAATGAAATTATTAGACTGTAAGGTATTCTGCAATGATAAGACTTAGAAAAAAATATTTAGGCAACTGTATCTCAGACAATAGATAAGAACTTTTCTTATCTACAAAGTCATTCTTCTCTAACCTCCTATAAACGAGTCTATAAAAGAGTCTATAAATGCTAGCTTGTATTATAAACGTCAGAACTTGGATGCATGTTGCCTTATTTTCTATACTAATTTCATGCGTACATCCCTTGTCTTTCCAGACTATATACATAGCAAAGGCCTTAACATCTAATCATCTAATTTTTGTGTATCTTAGATACTAGACACAAACTAGATGCATGTTTATATTACTTATGTTTATATTTCTCTCCTATAAAAGTAAATATAAATATCTTTCATGTGGGGAAATGCCAAGAAACATTCACAATAAAATGGTGAAATAAATGTAGACCACATGGAAGAAGTATCTCTGGAAAAGATGGCCGATATCTTTACATTATCAATTACTATACTTGCATACAAAAAATTAAAATGCATTCTATCCTGGGAAACTGTGGTGGGAATTCTATTGTACTCTACTCTTCTGTCTCCTAAATTGTAAAATTCAATATTTCTATGTTATAACATTAGCCAATACTTATTAGACCTGAACAGTGTACAGTAATTCTCCCTTACCCATAGGAAGGATGTACAGGAAAAAAAATAGCATATATAGGCTTTGGTACTATTGCCAGTTTCAAGCATCCACTGGGGGTCTTTGAATGTATCCTCTGAGGATGGGGGGGGTGCTACTGTATTCACTCTCCCAAGCTCTGACTGTCAAAGAGAGAGCAAGAGAGAGAGAGGAAGAGAGAAACAGACAGCAAATAGGAAAGTACATGAGCCTTAGAATCCTCTAAGATTCAGCAAAGGCTGGGCATGAAGGGCTTATTTTTTTTAAAAAAGACTGAAATTGGAGTAACTCTTTCACCAGCTAATGAAATGCCATCAGGACCTCAAAGCAATAGTAGATGTAAAAAAACAAGAAGAAGAATGACAAAGTTTACTATTTTCTATGCATGTGTTTAGAGGCAGGGAGAGACAGGAAGGTGAAAGATTAATGTGAGAGGAAGTATCACTTAAATTTTAATTTTTGTCTTAAATTAATGCATTAACATTTAATAAATTATTTACTCTATCTTGCACAAAAACAATACCATCCTTCATTTTAAAACTAGCTCTATGAAAGACTACGGTAATCTCTCATGGAGCTCCAACCAATAATTCTAGAACAAAAGAAAAATGTCCTTTATAGCAATGCTAGTTCTTCTAGGGATAACATGCATGGGAAAACAAAGTCCTTTCTCAGCCTTCTCTTGTTCCTTCAATATCCTTCCTTGTCATCTCCTCCTTCTCTGCCTCTCACCATTTTATAACTGCAATAGTCTTATATGCAAGACCTAAAAAGAAGAACCCCTGGAGTTTATGTGTCTGATCCTCATCTTTGCTCTTTCTTAGAAACAGGAAAACACAAATCTCCTTTTAATATCCCTCTGACTTATTTGCTACAAAGTTTAAAAATTCGATGAAAATTCTAAGTCGTACAAAAAGCTGATATATTTCCGAAAGCTTTATTTCAATATATGCATGCATACATATGCTGTATTCTATATTTTTCCTTTATGAAAATACAGATATATGCATAGATATGACATTATGTGTATATAGTTAGAAATGTGTTTAATTGTAACATTACAGATAAATTTAAACAAAGATGCTCTTATTTAATAGTGCCTAGAACTGAGATGACTGAATCACAGCTACAGCATAAACATCTTTGCTACTGAGGAAGAAAACAGATCTCCAATAAAGTTATCTGAGGCAAAATGAATTAGTCAAAGTCTGAACTTAGGAGACATTTGGTACTGTCCTAATATTCACTCTTCATCCTTTTGCCCCATTACGACTGGTCTTTAGCAAATACACTAATGAATTCAGACTTCAATATTCAAGTGGCTAAAACATTTTATTGTTTCACAAGGTATTTTTGTCAACAGTGGGCAGTAATCCAAATAATAAAATAACATTTATCAGTCACATAACACAATGCTAATTTCTGAAATCTGACCACTGACACAACGACAGAATGTCCGTTTTTTTTTACCCTAGCTCATCCACTAGGGTGAGAAACACTTGACAAGGACACTGGAGTCAGAAGTCCTGTTTTCTATTCCGATTTACGCCGTGAACGTTCTATGAAGCCTGCAGTAAAGTCATGTCCACAATCAGGTCCCCAGATTTCTCATTTAACAAATAGTTGATCTACATTATAGTAAGTCCTAACATGGAAAAATAATCAGGAGGTCAAAGAGCTACATTCTCAGCACTTTGCCACCACATCATCAAATAAAATCAGTCAAAAAGTTGCTGCTGGAGGAAAAAAAAGTTACTTCTCAACTCTTGAGGAAAAATGTAGAGTATTATTGCTTAATAAATCACTGCTTAAGCCATCCTTAAGCCTCTTGACTTTTTGTTTTTCTCAGTCACACTAGCTCAGAACTCTGCCTCCTTTATTCTAATGTCTGTCTTTTGTCATATAAAGTAATCATGTCCCTGCTGTATTCCTTCTCCACTGACACTTCGCTCTTGCACTCATGATAACCGTCTCCAAAGAGGTAACAACCCTGAAGCACAAACACACCTTAGTCCTAACTCGTCCAGAGACAGGAAGAGAAAATCACAAAGAAGAGAAAGGGGAAGAGAAAAATAGGAAAATAATCGCACATATGTGTGTGTGGGAGGGATAGTTGGGAATGCAGAAGGGGAAGGGGAAACAGATAAAAGGTAAGAGCAGAAAGAAAAAGAAAAAATAAATCACTTCACCTCTTTTAGATATCTACTGTAGCAGTCCTGTCCAACATGCCTTCTCAGTTTTCTGAGAAAACGGCTACTCCGCCACTTCAACGATCTGACCGGAATAAGACCTGCCATTTGTGGTCCCCACAAACTACCCCCAGCTATAGGAAGAGACAAGTGATCCAAACTGAGCTAATTATAAACCTTTTTTAGCACTTTTCCTAGTAGAGCTGGAAACATATGCATGCGGGTAGAGAGAAGTTATTTTCTCCAAAAAAGACGATAAAGAAAAAAAAGTCGCCAGCTGATAGGGGACCCACACCTCACGGAGAAAGACAATCTGCAGCAAGAGGGAATGAAGCCAATCAACAAAGAGAAGCAGAGATGAGGGTAAAAGAGAAAGTTCTTCAAAGATCTCCAGTTTAAGGTATCTGCCACTGCCTCAGGCTTCCACAGCCCACCCTTCCCAGTAGTCTGTGAACCACACTAGTATTTTCCAATAAACCTCCTATATTGCATAACATAGTTTAAATTGGCTTTTCATAGGACCAAGAATCTTGAGTGAAAGTCCTGAATAAAATGCCAAATTCCATCAAAACACTGATTAATCTATCCACTGGTTGTTTCATTCAAAAAAAAAAAAAAAAAAACATTTTTGCCCTCCCTCCATTTGGATAATCATGGAAATATCCTGAAAATAAGGCAGGAATCCAAAACTTTTCTTTTAACATAAAAAAAAAATTAAAAACCAAAAACCAAGAAAGAAATAGAAAATGTAGAATATAGAAACAGATAATACCAAATTTCAATTCTTGTCCTGTTGGTCACGCTATGTCCTCACCATCAATCTTACTTTTAAGGCAATATACAAAGATTCTAGAATTAATGATCCTAGATAAAGTGACTAGGATTTTAATTATTTTTAAGGTTAATGATTTATAATTGAAAAGAAATGAGTCTCCATTCAAACAAATGTCAGAATAAAGACAATTATGCCTAGTAACACAATAATTATTAACACTTCTCTGGAACAACTAGACAATACAATTCTCTGAAAGCATGAATTAGAGAAAAACCATAGCGGAAACAAGATTAAGTTATAAGTGGTATGATCATATATCAGACTACTCAAGAGAATCTGCAGAAATATTATGTGAAACAATATGATGATCAAGCAAGGTGGCTATTTGAAAATCAACATATAAAAGTCTACAAATAAAAGTTCCCATTCTGAACAGAAAAAAAAAAAAAGGAAGACGATAACTTCACATTTGCAGAAAGCTGCAAAACACTACTGATATGAAAGATTTAAATAAATCAGGGGACAAAATTGTATTCAGAACCAGGCTAAATATGTGTGAAAATCAGTGTATAATAAATGCAGCATTTAAATCATTGAAGATAACACAGACTGAATTACTGGTCCCAATTCTTCACTTCTTTCGGCATCTACAACCTTGCCATGGCCTCGTCAGAGGTGAAGTATAAATCCAAGCTCCTTGACTTTGGGCCTTGCCATGTAGCCAACCTGCTTTAGACCCATGAATATGGCCAAAAAGACTAAAAAGACGATGTGCTAGTTAGGAGGCTTAGACTTAAGAGGCAATACATGTGGCTGCCTGCTCTCTAGTGCTTTTGCCATTACAAAGGGAACATGTTTCAGTTTGCCACTGGTTCCAGAAGCATGTCAAATATATGCAGTGGACCTGCCCTAGCCAAGCTTTATAAAGCAAAGGTGCCTGGCACCACCCAAGGATCAATGAGATCAATTGGTGCTTATCTTAAACCACTGTATTTTATAGTAGTTGGTTTTCAACAATTCACAATTGCAAAGATGTGGTATCAACCTAAGTGCCCATCAATTCATGAGTGGATAAAGAAAATGTGATATATATATATATATATATATAGGTAGATAGATAGATAGATAGATATAGATGGATACATATACACACTGTGGAGTTCTAAATTAGCTATAAAAGGAATGAAATAATGTCCTTTGCAGCAGCTTGGATGGAACTGGAGACCGTTACCCTAAGTGAAGTATCCCAGGTTGGAAAAGCAAACACCACATGTACTCTCTAATAACTGGGAGTTAAATGATGGGCACCCACAGACACAAAGAGATGTAAAGGACATTGGAAACCAAGGAGAGGGGAGGGTGAGAAAAGGTGACAGGTAAAAACTTACTTATCAGGTACAATGAACACTGTTCTGATAATGGGTACACTAAAAGCCACAAGTCTTATACAAGGTATTCATGTAACAAAAACATTTGTACCCCCTTATTATTTTGAAATTTAAAAACAACAATAATAATAAAAGAAAATCAGGTTTTTTTAAAAAAGAAATGACTGGAACCTGCAACCCTTGAGCAGATGGCCGTCCTCAACAAATAATCTTGGTATGTTTTCTCACTCCTAATATGACACTAAAAATAGAAGTCTCATTTTTCCTGTTAAATGCAAAAGTGATTAATGGTCATTTAACATTAAAAGTTAGATGTAATCCAGATAGACAGCACACGTATCAGTGAAAGACTGAAGAAAGTCTTGTATTTTCCCTATTTCTGTCCCGCCTATTGCCAATATGGAGGTGTTCAGCAAAAGAAAATCCATCGAATTTTTAACTTTCCTGAGTAAATTACTCATGGGTCTTCAATATTGTGCTTGTTAGAACACTAAACATGATCTAATTTTAATGTAAGTTATTTCAAATAAGTACAAATTAGTGTGTGATTATTCAGTCTTCAGGTTTTATATGCTAATGGATGTAGCAGTTGACAGCACATCAACTTTTTTTCTTATCAATGTAGCTCAAAGACAGATTGAAATGAATTAAGCCTTCCAGTGAAATACAAGTAAATTTCTGTTTGTTCTTTTCTAAAAACTGTCTTGGGGAAGTTACTGTTCAATAATAGTAATAACTACAACTGAAGTCAATGAACTATTAATAGAACAAAGTTATTTTCCTTTGATATTTTCCCTAGGTGTTCCGATACACACCTCTGAAAAAACTGAGCAATTTTACAATATTTTTGATATAAATGTTATTGGTGAAGGAAGATAGAAAATGCTATTTATAGCACAAACACTGAAGTAACATGATGGAGATGACCAGAGAAAAATAGAGAAGTCCACATTGCTCACTAGTTGACCATTAGACACTAAGATAAATATGACCTTTGATTATTTGAAGTTTAAACATTTTTAATAAAGTAACTGAAGTAAATGTAAGGTAAAAGCACCATCTTGTCACCCAGTGTGGGCTAAATGAGTTAAGAGAAAAGGAAACTATTGAAATAGATCAGAAAACATCAATTTCACTAGAAACATCCACGAATAGGGATTATGCAATCCACTTACACCTTCAGTGCATATGTACTGAGCTCTCTACTTTTTGCATGGCGGTGTCCAGTTCATGGAATATGGTGAAGACCAAGACAGATACATTCTGGCTCAACATTAAGTTATAATCTACTGTGAGAGACAGATATGAATCTACCACACACATACCTTCTACAACAGATTATTTGCACAGGCATTTAATTTACTCTAATGTACCAAATTTAACCATATGCTCTAGGCAAGAAAAAAAGAAAAATTATTTATTTCAGCCCCCTTAAATTTCTCTATTAGCAAATATAAATTTGGCCTACATATTTCCAGAGACAGGAAGACCAAAACTCAAAGGCACAAAGAAATGAAAGACATTGATACTTGGCTTCTTAGTGTCCACAGGCCAAATCTTAGCAATCAATAAGCCGTCAAATATATTTTCAATGGTAATTTTAAGAGTAAGCCTGTATCTTACATACAGATGTCAGTATTTAACTTTAAAGTGAGATAAAATACTCTGTGACTATAATTACGAAAGATACTTTAAAGAGTAAGTAAGAAGGTTATTATAAATGCATAATGGGTACATTACCTGGTGAAGGTTAAGACGGAGATTTAAAGAAGGCCTGATAATGTTTATGATGAACATTAAAAATTGTATAGACAGGTGGGGAAGAAATGAAGGAATTAAGTATGTTGATAAAGACTCTAAGGTGCAAGGATCTTGGTATATCCAGGAGGAAAAAAGAAAACAGTGTAGCTACTAGAACAAAGGTTCTCAGAGTTTGGTCCAGGAATTTCTGAATGTCCTTAAACTCTTTCAGGAGTTAAAACTATCTTAATAAGATGTTATCTACCTTTTCACTCTCATTCACTTGCGATTGACAGTGGGGGCTACATGATTGGTAACTGCAAGTGTGAACAACCAAGCAGATTCAAGAATCTAGCTATCTTTTGTTAAGGCAGATGATAATACTAAAGGTATTAGGGAAAATGTAAGGCAATGCCATTTTTCTTACTATTATTTTGTTTTATAAAATTTATTTTTCACAAAAATGTTATTTATGATAACATCATTTTAAATTAATTTTTAAATAAATATTTTAAAATTTTCTTAGATTTATCTAATATTATAAATATAGATAGATATAAACCACATAACAGAAGCTTTGGGGGTTTTCATTCATTTTCAGGAGTGGACAGGGGTACTTAGTGTGAGGCCTACTGTGCTAGATCCTGAAAAGCACATGAGCTCCGAGCTATGAGGCAGGAAACAGGGAAACAGGGCTGCATCTGATAAAGAGAGGCCACGGGGCAATATAGCATGTCAAGACCAGATACACCAGAGGCATGGAATAGGCTTGTCCTAAAGCAGACATGAGAAATGAAAATATTGAAGATCTACGTTACAGGAAATGAGGCAACTGATTAGAAGCAGTGAGTGAGGGCAAGATGCTGGGTGGCTGGCACCCACGTGGGGCATGAACACCCATGTGGTAGTTGATATCAGAACAATCATAGGTAGCACTGTCTGAGAGAAAGGGCAGATCAGAATGTTTTCACTGTGCACAGCAAGTTGGGCTTGTCTGTAAGGACAGATGGACGGATGAGAATACCGACTAGAGCTGAGAAGAGGGATGCAAGCTGGACATTAAAACTGGCAGTTGCCTTCGTCTAGGTATTTTAAGCCATAGGCATCCACTGCCTAAAGAAAGATTACAGAGTCAGACGTGGCCCACAGCCAAAGCCAAATCCTAATCAACCCAACATTTTATAGTTAGGCATTTTACTTCTATAGAACAGTGCTATAAAGAAGATTGCAACCTATTATTTCCATCTCAATTAGGCTACAGCATACGTGTAATTATCAGCAGTTATCATTATTAGGTTGGTTACCATGTACTAAGAAGTGGATCACATATTCAATATGCTATATTGAGGTATAATCGCTATATGATAAGCAGTACATATTTAAAATGTACAATGTGGTAAGTTTCAATATACACATGAAACCATCACCACAATCAGGGAAATTAACACATCCATCATCATCAAGTCTTCTCTGGCCTCTTCGTAATTATTCCCTCCATGTCCTACCACTCTCCTCTCCTAGTCCACAGGCAATCACTGATCTGTTGCTGTAGATTAATGGGGAGTCCATTTTACACAATTTCATATAAATGGAGTCACATAGCATATGCTCCTTTTGTCTGGCTTTGTTCATCAGCGTAATTATTTGGGAATTAATTTATGTTTTAGCTCATATCGACAGTTCATTCTTTTTCATTACTAAGTAGTATTCCATTATATGGAGCTGTTGGAGTTTGTTATCTGCAGACACATTGATGTTGATGGACATTTGGGCTGTCTCCAGTTTTTGGATAGCCTTTAACATTTCATGCAGTACTGGTGTACCAGTGAGAAATTTTTCAGCTTTTTATATGTCTGAAAAATTGTTTATTTTGCCTCCATATTTGAAAGGCATTTTTGCTGAGTATAGAATTCTAAGTCAAGAGGGTTTTTTTTTTCCTTTCCACATTTTAAAATGTTTCTCTACTGTCTTCTCCTTGTGTCATATCTGACAAGAAATATGTCATCCTTTCTTTGTTCCTCTACATATAAGGTGTCTGTTTTTCTCTGCCTGCTTCTAAGATTTTTCTCTTTATCACTCATTTGAGCAAATTTGATTATGGTGTGCCTTCATCTAGTTTTCTTCGTGTTTTTGTGTGTGGGATTCATTAAGCTTCTTGGATCTGTAAGTTTACACATTTTCCATCAAATTAGGAAAAGCATTGTTCTTTCTATCTCTTCCTCCCTTAAGAGACCCAAATTATATGGACATTAGGCCACTTGCAATTGTCCCATATTTCACTGATATTCTACTCATTTTTATTGTATTTTATGTTTTACTTTTTTATTTTTTTATTTCAGAGTATTACAGGAGTACAAATGCTTTGGTTATGTAAATTGCCTTTGCACCGCCCGAGTCTGCTCATTTTTTTCATTTTCTTTTCTGTGTTTCATTGTGGATTGCTGCTATTGCTGTGATTTAAAGTTTACTATTTTTTTTCTTCAGTAATGTCTAATCTGTTAATTTCAAGTTTTTCATCTCACATATTGTAGTTTTGATCTCTATAAGTTCAATTAGAATCTTTTTTTTTTTTTTTTTAGTATCTTCCAAGTGTCAACTTTTGGACATAAAGAATACCATTATAATAACTGCTTTAATGTCCTTCTCTGCTAATTCTAACATTTGCATTATTTTTGAATCAAGTTAAATATACTGAATTTTCTCCTCATTATAGGTAGTCTTTTTCTGCTTCTTTTTATTCTTGGTACTTTCTTATTGGATGCTAGACATTATGAATTTTACCTTGTAGGGTACTTGGTATTTTTGTATTCCAGTAAATACTGCTAAGCTTTGTTGTGGAAAGCAGTTAAGTCATTTAGAAATAGCTTGATCCTTTCAGGTCTGTCTGTTAGGATACCTTAATCAGAACCAGAGCAGTGCTTAGTCCAGAGCTGATTAATTCCCACAACTGAGGCAATGTACTTCTGAGTCCTCTACCCAATGCCCTGTGAAGTATGAGGTTTTAGGGAGCCAGCACTATCACCAGCCCTTCAAGAGCACCGGGCATGATTCCATGTGATCCTGTTGGTTGATTCTTTCCCTGGCCCCCAGTAATTACTCCCCAGGGTGGCACAGATGAGCTCTCAACTGCATACTCAAGGGGAATCCTCTGCAGGTCTCTGGTGTTTTCACTCTTTGCAGATCTCTCCTCTCCACTTTTCTGTCCTGTGAACAGTAGCCACTTGGGTCTCCCCATATGCCAGTTCCATTCCTTAACTCAGGCAGTCCACCTGGCTCAACCTGGGTTCCACTTTCCTGGTACTATGGCTGGGAAACCCTCTTAAGGCAGTAAGCTGAGATAATCACAGGGCTCACCTCATTTGCTTCCCATCTCTCAGGGATGCCTCCTTCATTACCTGACATCCAGTGACTTGTTTCATGCATTTTGTCTGTTTTTTCTTTTGGTTATTTTTCAAAGTATCAGGGAGTAAGTCAGGAGCCTCTTACTTCATCTTTATCCAGTATCTCTCAACTCTTTTATCTTACAACAATCCTCAGGTTGGATACTCTCATCTCTATTTTACTTATCAAGAAATTGGGGCACACACTCAATCATGTGGCTTCAAGACTACAGAGCTTGTATGTGACATAGCTAAGATTTTTAAGTATTGCTTCCAAAGCTCTTGCACACAGCCATTGTGACATACAGTACAGGAATATCTCCTTTTATTGTTTCTCACTTTATTGGGCTTCACAGAGAATGCTTTTCTATTTTTTTTTTTTTAACAAATTGAAGGTTTGTGGCAACCCTATGTCAAGCAAGTCCAATAGCACCATTTTCCCAACAGTATGTGCTCATTTTGTGTCTCTGTGTCACATTTTAGTAATTCTCACAATATTTCACTTTTTACTTATTATTATATGTTATGTTGATCTGCAATCAGTGATTTTTTTTCACATTTACTGAATTTATTTGACTACAGTATGCTTTTGTTTGAGAAACATCTTGCAGGACTAGCTTATGCAGAACATATTATGAGATATGTAGTAGAACAGTTATTCAAAAAACTTACCTTGAATAAAAAATACCTATTCCCAAACCTCACTCTTTGTGATCAGTGAAGTCTGATGTTGTTACTGAAATTGTTTTGGGGTGCCGTGAACCATGCCCATATATGAGGGCAAACTAAATTGATAAATGCAGAGTTTGTTCTCAGTGCTTCACTCACTGGCCCTTCCCCTGTCTCTCTCCTTCTCCTTGGGCCTCTCTATTCCCTGAGACTCAAAGATAATGAAATTAAGCCACTTCATAATGGCTTCCAAGTGCGCAAGTGAAAGGAAGAGCTGCACGTCTGTCACTTTAAAACAAGAGCTAGAAATGATTGCTCTTAGTGAGGAAGGTATGTCAAAAGACAAGATAGGCAGAAAGTGAGGCCGCTTGCATCAAACGGTTAGCCAAGCTGAAAACGCGAAGGAAAAGTTCTTGAAGGAACTTAAAAGTAGTACTCCAGTGAACATACGAATAATAAAAAAGTGAAGCAGCTTTACCGCTGATATGGAAAAAGTTTGAGTGGTCTAGATAGAAGATTAAATAAGCCACATATTCCCTTAAGCCAAGCCTAATTCAGAGCAAGACCCTAACTCAATTCTATTAAGGCTGAGAGAGGTGAGAAAGCTGTAGAAGTCTGAAGTTAGCAGAGGCCAGTTCATGAGGTTTTAGAAAGGAAGCCATCTCCATAACATAAAAATACAAGGTGAAGCAGCAAGTACTGATGTAGAAGCTATAACAAATTATCTAGAAGATCTAGCTAAGATAATTGATGAAGGCAGCTACACTAAACATACTTTCAATTGAGATAAAATAGCCTTCTATTGGAAGAAGATGCCAATAGGACTTTCATAGCTAGAGAGGATAAATCAAGAACTGGCTTCAAAGCTTCAAAGGACAGAATGACTTTCTACCTGGTGACTTTAAGTTGAAGCCAATGCTCATTTACTATTCCAAAAATCCTGGGGCTTAAGAATTATGCTAGGTCTACTCTGCCTGTGCTCTAGAAATGTAAAGCATTCACAAAGCCTGTATGACAGCACATCTGTTTACAGCATGATTTAACGCACATGTTAAGTCCATTATTGAGACCTACTGCTCAGCAAAAAACAAAAAAAGATTCCTTTCAAAATATTTCTGTTCCTTTACAATGAACCAAGATCTCTGATGGAGATGTACAAGGAGATGAATGTTGTTTTCAAGCCTGCTAACACAACTTACATTCTGCAGTCCAGCATCAAGGAGTAATTTTGACTTTCAAGTCTTACTTTTTAAGAAATACATTTCATAAGGCTACAGTGCCATAGATAGTGATTCCTCTGATGGATCTGGGCAAAGTAAATTGAAAATCTTTTGGAAAGGATTCACCATTCTAGACACCATAAAGAACATTCATGAGTCATGGGAGGAAGTCAAAATATACACATTAACAAAAGTATGTAAGAAGTTGATTGCAACCCTCATGGATGACTTTAAGGGGTTCGAGACTTTAGTGGAGGAAGGAACAGCAGATGTGGTGGAAACGGCAAGAAATGAGAATTAGAAGTAGAACATGAAGATATGACTGAATTGCTGCAATCCCTTGATAAAATCCTCACTTGTATTTATTTGGTTAGGAGACTGGGTTCCTCAGCTAGCTTTGATTCTAGGCTACTCCACGTCAGCACTTTATAGCAACGTAGTATTGGCAAGTTCATTAACCTCTCTATGCCTCAGACTCCCCATTTGTGAAAGGGAAATAGGCTAACTCACAAGATTATAATGAGATTGAAATGTGCTACTATATATGAAACATTTGGAACACTATTAGGCAGATAGCAAGTGTTCAACCAATGTTAAATAACATCACTTTTGGCCGGGTGTGGTGGCTCATGCCTATAATCCTAGCACTCTGGGAGGCGGAGGTGGGAGGATCACTCAGGATCAGGAGTTCAAGACCAGCCTGGGCAAGAGTGAGACCCCCCACACACACCCCGTCTCTACTAAAAATAGAAAGAAATTAGCTGGACAAGTAAAAATACATAGAAAAAATTAGCCGGGCATGGTGGCACATGCCTATAGTCCCAGCTACTCAGGAGGCTGAGGCAGGAGGATTCCTTGAGCCCAGGAGTTTGAGGTTGCTGTGAGCTAGCCTGATGCCACAGCACTCTAGCTCAGGCAACAGAGCAAGACTCTGTCTCAAAAAATAAAAAAAATAAAAAATATAATAAATTCCAGATATTTCCATTTTACTGGTTATTTGGATTTTTCTTAAATCTAATTTGAATACAATATCAGAAAGCAGTTGTTACTATCAACTATCCCTGGTAATCAGAGGGAACATAGGACCTGAGACACCACCCTGTTCTTACTTACTAAGGAGACTGCTCAGCATTGTCTCAATGCTATTATTACAAAATCTGTGCTATAGACAAGCAATAAGGATCACACATCCATCATATAAATGGCCAAAACAAGGCAAAAACTACTTAAGTAATTTACTTGAGTCACCCATGAAGCAAATGACTTCACTCAACCCATCACACGAGCAAAAGGGTGAGTTATAAGAGCAAAGTTGTTGCAATATAAGAAACACCCAAACCTCCAAAAAGAATTTTATCTATAACTGTCAGTGCTCTTGATTTTTTTGTAAGTTTGTTCTCAATTTCATACAAACCGCTGAGTATACAATTGTTTTTGTAAACTATTTGAATCTATACTACTTTATTTATGATGAAAGAGGGGAGAGGTGTTCCCATAAAATTCTTCCCAAATTTGAAGACTGGGGTCCTGCAATATAGCTAAAATATGAAGTCCCTAAGATCCCAACTAGAAGAAACAAGGAGGACAACAAGAAGGAATGACCTGGCAATTGTTTAGAGTAAAGAAAGAATGAATGCACAGGCATCAGAAAACTAAAACAATGAAAATGTGTAATCATTATAAACAAAGAGAAACTATTTAGACATGATAGGAATTCAAATGTGAAACGTTCCCATGGAAAAATGTCTCCACTGACATCACTGGGGTCTGACTGCATCAGCCACATGCCTGCATTCCACTAACATCACATCAGGTGCATGGGATTGGGGACATGAAGTGAAATTCATAAAAGTATCCAGCTCCCCTACAAAAGGGCAATTTACACCCCCTTAACTTAAGTGTGATAAAAACAAATACTGTAAAATTCCATTTCAGTGAGTAGTTTATTTGGTCATCTGAATACATCACTCTAAGAACTATGTCTCCTGAGAACATCTGTCTGTGGGGCCATGGCATACTTCAATTATCCATATCTCACTTAACTGACTAGATTTTAAAACTTTAAAAAAATAAATCTGAATGATGCTTTTGAGTAGGTTACAATATCTGAATTAAATATTGGCATGCCCTAATGCCTTTTTATACTCCTCCCCCTACCAGACGTCATATAACATGGTAAACTGAAAACATTTCTGTGGTTACTATTTAGAGAAACCAAATGGCTTCCCACTTTTGTGGATCACTTCTTACATATATTTAAAAAAAATAATAGGTAAAAACTATATTTTAAAATCTGCTTTCACGGAAAAGTATTAAGTCAATAGATCCTATGGCAAACATTAGAAAATAAAATAACTTTAGTCTCACAAGCTTTTTAAATTTGATTTTTTTTTGTCCAGGTGCAGTGGCTCACACCTGTAATCCTAGCACTCAGGGAGGCCGAGGCGCAAGGATCACATGAGGTCAGGAGTTCGAGGCCAGCCTGATCAACAGTGAGACCTCATCTCTACTAAAAATAGAAAAATTAGCCAGGTGTGGTAGTGCACGCCTGTAGTCCCAGCTACTTGGGAAGAGAATTGCTTGAGCCCAGGAGTTTGAGGTTGCTGTGAGGCAGGCTATCACTAAGGCACTGTAGCCCAGGTGACAGCAAGACTCTGTCTCAAAAAAAAGAAAAATAATTGGATTTTTGCTACAGATTATCTAAAAGGCATTATTAAATTTATCCCTCTTCTAACCTAGAAAACCATAATTATTTCATAAACTCATATCAATTAGTTAAAATGGGAACACCAAAAGCACATACAGTTACTGTAAGGTACAGTTTCTGACCTATTCCACACCTAAAAGCAAGAGAAATGTAAAGCAGTCCAAATTCTAACATTCTTTGTCATATTGTCATGCCCAGGACTTATTCCCCTGGAAAAGTGCTAATTTCCTTCTTAGTTCATCAAATATGTAATCACTGGTACCAAGAGGCTCTCAGTAAACCCAGCTTAAATTTTAAATCGTTAAGTATATGTTCATTTATTTCTCCAACCTCTCTGTGATTGGCTATGATTCATTTTAAGACATCTGATTGCACATAGTATCTGTCCTTGATTTTAAACCAAGCTCTTCCAGGCCATTGGAGTCTTTAAACAGCTCAATAGCTCCCTCTAGCCTCTTTTTATATACTACACCCAGAGGTCACATTAAATCAAAGGTTAGGGGCTACAGTGGGACTACTCTTATACTCTCTTGGCTAAGCTTCCGCTCTGTGGTTCATCAAGCTATTTCACTGATCCAAACCTAAAGATGCACAATGCCAAACAGTTATGGTGAAATACCAAGCAAATACCATTCAGAGTGCTAAATTACAGGAAGCAACAATCAAATATGGTTTCATGAATAACCTCAAAATCTATAAATAACTTTCCCAAGAAAAAGGAAAAGAAGGCAAAAGAAAATCTGAATGTCACATATATTATTTCTTAGTATTTTATCTTTTTAGCCTGGAATTTTTTGTTGTTCACATAAGCTGCATATTTTATCCAATAAATGCAATCTGATTTTTCATATTCAAAATCAAATGTGTGGTGAAGAACAAAAAACTCTCAAAGGGCCATGTGCCAAAATTATTTCCCAAAATGGGCAAATGGAATACACAGTATAAGTACATCATTTCACTACAAAATATGTGTACGTTTGTATACATATACAGATAGATAGATTCAAAATTTGAGACCCTTTCCCCAAAATTTCTCAGCTAAAACTCAGATTTTGAACTTATTCCAATTTGCCTATTTTTGATTGAAGTACCACCTGTAGATGATGTACATTTTTCAAAATGACATTAAGCCATGTTTTTAAAATGAAATTTTTAAAGTTCACTACTTTTGCCAAAAATTGATTTGAAAACTACCTATCATTTGTTGTCAGTGTTTTTACTACTCAGCAAAAGGCTAGAATATTTCCAAAATAGAACGCCCTTTGTCACTACAGATGATAATACACAGTAACGTTATACAATCTGTATTGCCTAATGATATTAATTTCAGAAAAAAAAATCTGAACTATCTACCTTGTGATTTAGTTGCCCCCAAATTTATAGGATAAATATGTACACTCCCCCATCTTTGGCTATACAAAGTAAACCTTGAGGCTAACTACTAAAAAATTTCAAATTTGGAAAAGGCCTTAATGACAGTTTAGTCCAAGTCTCATTTTTGCAGATACAGGCATTGAGGAAATTATTTGTCCAAGTTCAAAAGTTATGTTAGTGAGAGAACCAGAGTTCAAGCCCACGTTCTTCAACTTCCACCCCAGTGCTCCATCACACTATACTACCAGCTATCCTGCCATTTCGAATGCTGTACGGATATGATTTTCATTTTCTTCTAAATGTCTTTGTCATTGTACAAAACACATTAATCTTTTTCTGTCCATTCTGATCTCTCCCCTAAAAATTAAGAAAAAAAACTTTTATATTCTCAATTTTGGTTATAACATAGAGCTGGCCTAAATCATATACTGAATCTTACCATACTATGGAAATGAAGCACTTGGGGCTTAAACCATTAAAAATAAACAAGCCTATTGAATTATAAAGGCCTATTTATTTTCTATGGTATTAGAAAAGATGAACAGATTTCAGTGAACTCAATCTTGTGAAAGAAGGTGTGAGCTGAACTTGACATTCTATGATAGTAACAGATGACAAGACAAAATGTGAAAATCACATTCTTCAACTAAACTGTCTAAGAAAAACCCACGGGAAGAAAATGTACTAATGTTACATTTAGTTGATTTTCAGTACATTTGTTAAAAATGAAGAAAGTATTTAAATAAAATCTTCCTAGACCAGCTAGCATGCCCTAACCTGACAGACTTTATGCCATTAGATGCTATCATGTCAATTACCTCTGTATCAACTTTTATTTTCTATTAATAATGAAATCTACAAAGTATTGACTTTTTAACCATGCCAACACGTTTCAAGCTATTTTATATATATATATACACACACAGTATATATGTATATATACCTGTAATATATACATATTCATTTAATCATCAAACAACCCTATGAGGTAGGCACTATCAGTAGCCTCATTCTACATATATGTAAATTAAGGCTCACAGAGATTAATAACTTGTCCATTATTACACAACATGCAAGCAAAATGGATGGAATTAGAACCAGACAGCCTAGTTTCAGAATATGTGCTCTTAATTACTATATTCTTCCACAACAAAAAAAAAAAGAATCGATGGATGTAATTACATTCACAGATACTTTAAATAAATTTTGATGGAAAGTAACATGAAAAATAACTTTCTCAATTTTAAATACACATGTTGAAAGGTCAAAACATTCCTGAAAGAGTAAAGAAATAAATCTTTCTCTTCCAACACTGAATAAATGTAACTCATTGATTCAAATGTTTGATTTTTTGTTGTTGTTCTGAACTAATTCCAATTAGTCATCTACCAAATATTCTGAACAGGTACATTTTGAGTAACTGGAGTAGGTCGATAAGTCAAATAAATTTACATAAAATAATTTATTAATCCAACTTCAAATAAAAGAATTATACCACCAAACAAGTGCATTAAAATTTTCTTATGCTAACAACCTTGATTAGCATGAATAAAAAAATAGAAATCTTACATCTGTCACTTTTAACCTGACTCCAGAAATAAGAAAGTTGTTATTGAACCCAACTTTATCCTTAATTGATAAGGGGAAAGAGATTGGATGAGAAAGCACAGCTCTATAGAGAGGGATGAACTTGAACTATTGCTCTCTATGGATTTCTCAAGGGGGTAGTAAGAGAAAACACACCTTACTGGCATATACTCACCTAAAAAATTCTCTTGAATAACCCTAGATCTAAGGATAACCTGTCCGGCCAACTCTGAACAGACAAAGGAACAGTCAAAGTGGGACATGCAGAAAGTGGGGAACCTTAGGACCATTGAGCCTTCCGGTCTCCTTGGTCAAAGTTTTTAGCCTTTATGAGCATTCTGAATGCCCAGCATATCTGAGATGTCTTGCTAAGCCTGAAATCTTACAATAGATAAAAGTCTTTATCAGTCAGTCACACAGCCCCTGTTACTGGCCTGTTATAAACCGATAATCTGCTACAGTGGAGAATTACAAGATATAGTCAGGAGAGTTCCTTACTCAAGGAACCATGGTGTCACCATCCTTCCATGAGCAAATTAAATACTGCACCTTGATTATTTAAGCAAGTAGAGAACAAGAGATAAGAAAAAAAGTGTCCCAACCCATGACATTTTAAAATCTACATCTAAAAACATAATTTTTTATCTCTGAAATGTCTCATGACCAATTATTGCCAAGTTTATATGCAATACAAAGCTATCCAAAGCCAACTCTCAACTTTTAGGTATTTTCAGACAAACCTGACAAAGGTAAATTCTAGATCAGTTAAATAAACATATTGCAAGAAAAATTTAGGAAATAATTATATTCATAATTCATATTTTGTATCAAATATCCCACTGAAATCTACACTCTCTTTTCTTTAATCATGAACAATAAAATAACATTTTTGCTTTATCAAGATTTTTTTTCTGTCATAAGAGTAATCATCTTCTTATGCTTTGATATATGTATCACTTAGAGATTTACATGTTTTCATTTTATTATTAAATTGGCTTAAAACATTTTTCTTAACTGGACTGTGTGCTATTGTTTAAAAATCAATAAAGAATATGTTGTTCACATATGTAACATCTGACAAACTACCAAAGTTGATGACGAGAGTCATTACTATCACAAACTATATTCTACCCCAAATTTCATAACGAAAGTGCTTGCAGCACCCCCCCCAAAAAAAAATCCCCACTAACGAGATAAATATTTCAGGGACAAAATGATCTTTAAGATAGTAGAGATTAAATCATTATTCTTTGTTAATAATTTAGCTTCTTCTGACCAATGAACACCTCTGATTCAGACTGCTGCCCAATGACAGCAGTTTTTTACTTTTAGTTAATATTAGTGATATTCCTTTGCATCATGCTAATTATTACACACTGACCCACTCCCAAAAAAGGATCCAATGATATGCAAAAGTCTTTGTCCAAGTAAGTGTATACTGAAAACTTAACATTAAAAGTGTTCCACCTGAAATGTAAGTAGAAAAATGATCTTTCATAGTATTACTCATGATAGTGAGTGTCTGACCCTTTCTTAGCTATAAAAGATGTGCCATTTTGCTTCTTAAAATACGAGACAAAACAAACAAACAAAATCAAATGGACTCTTTCTCTATAACAGGATTTCATCAACATGTTAAAAAAACATCTCTCATGTTGATAATTGACAATTCTGAATGTTTATACTCTTAGAAATCAGACAGGAAAGAGTTAACATGACTACCTTTCCCCAGAAAAATACAGGATTTTAAAACTTAAATCATAGAGATGAAAACTATGAGGGTACCACAAATTGTTAAATTCAATGATGAATAAAGCCTTGTAATCTTAGTTGTCAGCATGAAAAGCATCTCTCTGAAGCTTTGTTCCAACTATAATAACTTGGTGTGCTTACTAGAAAAAAATTTTTTTGATTATATGAGCTTCATGCATGATTGATACCATTGCTGTTTATTTTAAGACTGTCCTTGAGAATCAATCAAATGAAACATTCCTAGTGTGTATGTTTTGCAACCAGAATGAGGAACACAATATAAGTGGCTCTTCTGGAGAGGAAGTGATGGACTATTCTTCCCATTAGTGTTTCCTAACAAAAAGAAACATCTAATAGAAGTGAATCAGGCAGAAATTCCTATCAGAAAACATCCTGTCATTCCACGTTCTTTACAATATTTTGATTTCACCAGCAACTACTCTTGTAATTTAAAAAAATGGAGATTATTATTACACATAAAGAAGCTTATAAATCCAAGCAAAGAAGTGCTCAAGAGCTTTAAAAAACCCTATTTGGGAATAATCTAAACTACAGCATATAATCTACTCTAAATAAGTACAAAACTCCCTTTGTATCAAGTAAGCTTTCTAAGATCTCAGATGACACATGACTTTATCCAACATAAATGAATCTGTGCAATAAATATGGACAGAATAACTTAAATACTCTAAAAATGGGAAAAAATAACTCTTTTCCTCCATGAACCATTGTTTCACACATATCTCAATGAAGAAAGAGAAGTCAATGGAATTCAAAATTAAATCAGTCCTTTTTTTTGGTAAAATCATAACTTTTTCTTGCATCATAATATCTGATTGAACTGACTGAGGGATTCCAATATAAAGAAATAAAAGTCTTACTTATGTTTAGCCTCACAAAAGAAATCAAATAATTATCAAAACACTGATGTTATCCCAATCTCTCAAAGCAAATCTAAGACTCCCAAAGCATATGGCTATCAATCCAGGCTCCCCCTCCCTTCCTATAGAGAGCAAGATACAACCTAACACTTACTTGACTACCTCCCCAACCCACCCAACCTCAGCACCATCTACACTACCAGCAACCTAAAGCAATAGGCCCTTCTGTTTACAACATTATAAATAACAGCTTGCCACTTTCATTCCTCCAGCCTATGAACTAATTATTTCTTCATTTCAACACTAAAGTATCTCTTGATTTAAATGTTAGGTACAAAAATCCATCTGTGGCATGGAATTCCAAAAGTTCAAATTTGAAGCCAAGAAAACTCTAGACTTTTAGCCCCTCCCTCTCTTTTTATTCAGAAAAACAAAGTGGTATATTTCAAAGGGTTAAACCATTTTGGTTTTCACATTGAGGTTTTTGTGTAATTTAGTCATACTTAACATCTGTAAACTTTAACTCTTTTGATGATAATGGTTCTTACTTTTTCAAATACTTTGTTTCTGTACCAACCATCACTTATTACATGGAATCCTAAGAACATCTTATATAAACAGAGTTATATTCAGAATATGCCTTCACACATGGCATTTATTATGCACACATTGTATATAAATTGGTTACATGAAGCATGTTCAAATACTGTGCAACAGGTCCTGCTATTGTGCAAACATACACTCCCAACAAAATGACAGTAAGCTTTGTAATATTAACAATATAAGAGAAAAAATCACATTATTCCTTGGAGAACTAATCATAATTCTTTTGAGATGCCAAAAGACATCAGACCTAATCAAAAGGAATATATTTTACTAAAACTCTCTCACTGTCTTTGTATTCCACCGTGTACATGATAAACTTGTGTTACAGCCCAGGTGTACACACTCTTTCATTGATTTATTGCACATTACTGGCTTTAGTGCTGAGTTGATGACAGGAAGAGTACTTTGGCAGAGGTCTGACAAGTCCTTATCCTTAAGTTCCCTCTTGCTTTGTGCTGTCTGTTCTCAAAGCTATCAAAGTGAAAGCAAATGACAGTCTGAAACCTCTCAGTTCTGTCATGAAAGTGTGAAATCAAATTAAAAACACACCTCAGAACCATTACATTGTGCCACGTTTACTTTCAATTTGCGGGGGAGGGGGAGCGAAGACACTTTAAAAGGTGGATTTTATGTCCTCTGTGTAGTCAGATCTATTTACAGTGTATTAAGTTATGTCTAAATGAGAAAAAGACTCTGTCTACTCAAGTGTTTTATCACAAAGTAATGTTATTAAACATATCAAGTGTTCCCACGCTTTCCTCCAGATTCTTTGATTTTAACCTCCTTTGTTAGGCACCAAACATGGGGAGAAAGATTTCAGGAACAATAATAAGGCAGTACATGATGCCAGGCAATTAATTCTAGCTTTCCCGAGCTGTTTATCCATCATAAAGTCAAGCTGCTTTGTTTAGGTACACGTTTGCTATATGTAGGACTTCTCGGCGAAAAGCACGGACCGGCTACAATTGTGTCTGAGCGCGCAGCATCGTGCTTTGTGCTGCTGGGGATAACGGATTCTCGGTCTCACGCGCATCCATCACCTAAGACACAGGGAAACTCAACAAGGGTCCTGGCGTCTGGAAGGGAAACAATGTGTTGAGACCCAGGCTGCTCTGAGCTGCAAGGACCCGAGGAGTGAACAAAATGTTTCAAGCAAGGGAGGAGGAAGAAAGCCCTGGCACTCTTACCTCCACATTGAAATATTGCTCCGTTCCGCAGACTGTAGCACATAAAATCCAAAGCAAGGTTTGCAAGAAAAACACCCCCGAATAATGCACGAAATCCAACCGTCTTCCAGTGCTGAATGTGAGTAAGATCATAGTGAACTGTGCTTCAATGGATGGACAAGCTCCCCTTCGTTTTCTCCCTCTCTCCCTCCCTCCCTCGTTTCCTTTCAAAAAAAGTCCTCCGGGTGGGTAGGGTGTCTGCAGGTTCACCCACAGCCGGGCGAGGGGAGGAGACGGGGGCCCCGCGCTCAGCAGCCCCCGAGAAGCAGCGGCGGAGGCAGGGTCAGCAGCAGCTCCTGTTCACCATCCTCCGGGGTCCGTCACCGGGAACGTGGCGCCCAAGTTCACCGGCGGTTCCGGCTCAAAGCGCCGAGTCGCAGCCGCAGCAGCAGCCGCCGCCGCTGCCGCCGCCGCCTCCAGCCCGTGCGTCCTCCTCCTCCACTGCCTACTCCTCCTCCGCCGCCGCCGCCCCCAGCTTCTGCGGGAAGGGCCTCCGCCGCTCCTCGCGCTCTCGCCTCTGCTTCGCCTTCCCCCTTCTCCTCGCTCCCCTCCAGAATGTTCATCCGTAATCTACATAACTCCTCCTTCCCGGGGTCTGCCTGGCTCTTGGGGCCCTTCACCGCGCGCGCGAGGGCGCGCGCTCGCGCGCACACATACACACTCACACACACTCACACTCACACACACACACACACACTCTCACACTCACACACACACACAGGCGCGCAGACACAGCCCGACACACAGACGCGCGCGCGATTCTTAAAGGAGACGGCTCATAAAGGCTTCCCTGCTACGGTAGGGCGCACTAAAGGTAACCAACCCGCGAGAAGGGCACTGGTTTGAGAAGAGCTCATTAACAATGTCACCCAACCCTCATCCCCGAGTCAGGCAGCCAGGAACCTGGGCGGCTCCTTCCTTTCCTCCCGTCCTCCCCGCCGCCTTGCATCTGGAAACAAGTGCGCCCCTCCCCAGCCGGGGGCTGGGTGGGGCTCAGGCTGCAGACTCTGGTGGGGCCCGGGAATGGCCCAGGCCTGGTCTTGGAGAGCGGATGGCATTCTCCAGGGAGCGGCCCTGGAAGATCAGGGTCACTGGGAGTCGAAGGAGCGCCGGGTCACTGTGTGCTGCTTGGTGGTTCCGGAAGGTCGGTTGCCAGGGCTAAGTTAGGGAAGCCTGCGATGGCAAGTCCCAAGAGTCCAAAAACTTTGTTGGGGTCCGCTGAGCCTGTGGCCTGGTGTCTCCCTCAATCTCCTCTACCATTGCTACCCTCCGACTTCTAGGCTCGGGAAGTAGGCATGGGGTTTTGGTGGGGGACTAGTCAAATACAGAAAACGCTCACTTCCCAAGTGAACGGTGGATGCGCGTACACTCTGAGACCCGAGAGAGGTGATCCGGGGCGTTAAACAAAACATCTGACCAAAGGGACCGGAGCTCGGGAAAGAAACCAGCTGCGAGGGGAAGGGCTGGGGAAACGAGGCGAGGGAGCAGCCTGAGGAAAGGCGAGTAAAGCAGCTGGCAAGGGCGGGAGCAAGAGGCTGCGCGCAGACCGAGCGGGGGAGAGGCTGGCGGGCGCTAGGAGAGCTGCAGGCGAGAGGGGGAGGCTGCTGGCAAGCAGCGCGCTGGCGAGCGCGGGCTGGGGAACTTCAGGGGAGGCTGCCAGAAAGGACTCGCGCTGGAGCAGTATGAGGCAGTGGACAGTGGGGGCAGCAACCACCAGCCCTTGGCAGGTGATGGTTTGGCTGGAAGAGAAAGGGGGAAGGGAACGAGGAAAGCATCTGTTTGGGGGCAGTGCCAATAAATGTGCTTCTCCTTGGCAGCCAGCAGAGGGGAAGAGGAGCCCACGGGAAAGAAAAGCAGGCGAGGTTAAGAATAGTGTTCCAGGTATGACAGATACCACAGCGAGGTAGAAGAGAGAATTGACAAGGCAAATTTCATGGGTGAGTTGGAAAAGCAAGAAGTCGGACTAAAGAGGTCATGTTTGGTAAGCAGATGGAAAATGCTGAAAAATGACTTGCCACAAATTATATTGGACTGTAATAATTTGTATCCTGAAGGAAAAACAGAAAGCCAAAGATGGGATTTTGCAGCTATTGCTTTAAAAACTTGAGACATACACCCACCCAACTTGACCCGAGACCCTCAGGGAGCTTTTCCTGACAGTCTGCCTTGTACACAGCATTCATCGCCTACTAAAGAATTTTGAAGATGTAATAAAAAGCAATCCATTATATTGTATAGCATATTAAAACTTCCAAAATGGTTCTAGAATATATCTCATTTAACTTTCACAGCATCTCTGAGGATTTTCTTTTTATTTTACAGATGAAGAAAATGTTGATAATAAAAGATAACTCTCCAGTAAAGCATACAAGTGGCAGAGTTCAGACCTGTGTTTTCTGACTCACAGTTCAGTGCATTTTCTACTACACTCCAGTGACTTTCCATATAGAAATTCATTCCTACTCTTTACAGTTTTATAATCCATAGGTTAAGATGACTTATATAAAAGAACCAACTAGAAGGCAACATGAAAGCAAGGTTATTATGTAGAATTTATATGGTGTTCTGTGCCAATATAAGGTAACAAAATGTGGTGAAGTATTTGTCAATAAATCAAAAATTATTTTTATGTGTGCATTATATCTAGTAAAGTGGAAAATTGGAGAGGGAAAGGGATACCAAAAAAAGGTTGAAACTCTTTTCCTAGTCTCTGAGATAGTACCGAAGGGAAGAAAGTAAAACAAATTTACACAAGATGTGTATGAGAAAACAGTTCTAAATGGTGAAGTCCTTGCTAAATGAGCCAGCATATTAGGAAACTTTACCAAGGAAGCAGAATGCAAGTTGAGCATCATCAAGGAGGGATTTTTCACTGTAAATGTCCTTCAATAGGTGAATGGATAAGCAAAATATGGTAGATCTATCTACACAATCAAATGTTACACAGCTATAAACATACATAAATATCAAGCCACAAAAAGATATGGATGTCTCTTATATACATATTGCTAAGTGAAAGAAGACACTCTTAAAAGGCTATGCATTATTTGATTTCAATTATATGACATTCTGGAGAAGGCAAAACTGTAGATTTAATTAAGTCCCATTTGTTTGTTTTTGTTTTTGTTTCCTTTGCTTTTGAGGTCTTAGATATAAATTTTTTTCCTAGGCCCAAGTCCAGAAATGATTTGCCTAGGTTTTCTTCTAGAATTTTTTTTATAGTTTCAAGTCTTACACTTAAGTCTTTAATCCATCTTGAGTTAACTTTTGTATATAATGAAAGATAGGGATCCAATTTCATTCTTCTGCATATGTCTATCAAATTTACCCAGAATCATTTTTTAATGAATTAAAGTAAAAACAAATCTACCATTTGATCCAGCAATCCCACTACTGAGTATCTACTCAAAGGAAAATAAATCATTAAATTAAAATAATTAAATAAATGAATGAATGAATGAATGTATGAGTTCCAAACAGAGAGACACGTTAATCGTGTAATTTGCGGAGGACAAGGTGTAAATCAGGGCTTGAAATGAAATATTAACATTTGATCAAATAGGCAAACAAAGATTGCTAAACCATTTTAGATAGGAGTATGTTCTAGGGAAGATTATCTTCAAAAGTATGCACAGGATGGGCTATGGGAAGGGATTGGATGCTAAGAAATAACAATTAAAATAAGGTTTTAATCAGGATATTAAATTATAAAGCCTGTAATAGTAGGGTGTCCTTGGAAACCTATGCTTTCAAGAATCAGTCCTAAAGGAAAAAAACTCTATTGAAAGTAGAGAATCCTAAATTCAAAAGATAATCTCAAAATAGTGATTAGTAAGAATTATAAAAATTTTAAAATATTTACAAACATTTATTAAACTTATTAGTCAGCATCAATAAACAATAAATAAATGAATAAGAATTCAATTCTGGAAATACTAACAGAAATAAAATACTGTTTCATTTCTGTAATGGGGCTCAGTAGGATTCATAGTCCAGTGTGGGAGACAGACTTATAATAATTATTGCAACGTTGCAAGACTCAGATAGTTACAGATGTAAGATGCTATGGAACAAGGTGGAAGGACTTATCTTGAAGTCCTTGGAGAAAGCATCACAATATAAGTAGCTCTTAAGTGGAATGTAGAATAATGAGTAGAAATTTACTTGGCAAATAAGAAAAGAAAGGCTATGTCAGACTGTGCACAGTGGAGGAATAAATACACAAGGATGTATCTGTGGAACTACAAATGGTTTGTCAGGGTTACAGGCTAGGGTGTGTGTAAAGCAAGGTCAGAGTCAGAGGTTCCATGGGTAAGTATGCAGGAATCCGATCAGGAATGGTCTTGGGTGCTATATTTCAGGCTATAAACTCTATCCTGATGGAATTTTTAGGAGGAAATAATTGGATTTTCACTGCCTTTACTGTTTGTTTGCTAACTCCATCAACTTCTAGAAGTTCTCATTTTTTACCTTATATTTCATTAAGCATTTAATATCTACTATCTTTATAGACTTTATATCTGCACTTGTCTAATAAGCCTGATACATCAATATCCCATATAGACTCAGCTGGGTGCCCGCAGAAATGAAATCCTTTTTACAGCACAGATGTAAAAAAAAAAAAAAAGAAAGAAAAAAAGAAGGTAAGGTAAGGTAAGATAATCCCTTTCTTTGTCAGGTGAGTTTATTATTCCATCTCTCATCTGTTATATATGCTTATCTTTTAAGAGCCCAGAATTATGAAGAAGTTCCTATCTCACAGTAATGTGAGATTCTTAGTTGGTGGTCTTCTGAGAGAGGGAGTTGTTTTCCTATCCACAGTAAGTTAAAATATAGGATATCATCCTTCCCTTTAGGGTGTTAATGAAATCTTCCCTCACAACTCTTGGCTCTTGCTGTGTGTGCTTTCTGTCAGATACTTTCCCTCTTCTCACAATTTCACAAAACTAATGAACAATCTCAGAATTACTTGTGACTGGAGAAAAGAGAACCCAAAAGAGATTTAAAAAAAATGAATAAGAAAGCCAACAAGAAGGAATAATTGCCCCTGGCAAAGATTAACTGCAATTTAATAAAATGTTAGGTGGGAGACAAGGGGTGTGAGGAAGTGAGGCAAATGACATACCTAAAAGTGAGCAGCTAGTGATATGCTGAAGGTACAAATGATTATAACTACCTAAAATAACATGAGAGGTAACTTATGTAACTATTATTGAACCCGATTTCTTAGTAAACTAGACCCTTTGAAATGAATTCTATAGCTTGGGAGGTTACATAAAACTTACTCATTCCTCTATCATATCAATTCATGTGCTTTCTTCCCTACTTGCATCAGTTGAACTTGCAGTGTTCAGGATTTTTTTTTTTTTTAATTCTAAGAATATTGAATTAGTGCCAGCTACTGGCATTCTCACATGCATCTGTTGTCACCAGGGGCATGCATATGTAGAACAATCATCTAGAGCCTTGTTATTTAAGCTGTGATCATCCCTGGAGGGAACCACAGGGCTTGGGAGATTATCAGAAATGCAGAATCTCCAACTATACCAAGATCCCCCCTGAGATTCGTAAGTAAGCAATTGAAAGGCACTGTTTTAGAGTTTGCACACAAGGCAGTTGAACTGTACTTGCCACCTTTATGTTATTAGTATCATGCTCTAAGTAAAGGGAGTTGACTAGTTCCAATCAGAGTAAGCCTTATACTGATGTGTTATTTTTTTTCCTTCAAAAATATAACTGCATACCTTGAATATATTGACGTAATTTCTAACTTTTGGTGGTATAGTGTTTCCTGAGCACCCATTCTGTTTAAAAAGACTTTCTTACTTGATAAATAAGAAAAGTTGCTAACTATTATCACTACCCATGAAGATAGCATGATTTTATCTGTTTCTTTCATTGATTTATGCTCTTTTCACCTCCCTAACTATGAGTGTTTTTCAACCATTTGGTCCCTGTTCATTAGTTTTGTTCATTCATTCCTCCACTGAACATTCATTAACCATTGTAAAATACCAAGCAATTGAAGATGTAAAAAGATAGAGCTATTCAGCTTGGTTGGGTTCAAAGATAGATGACGTCTTGGACTTTAAAACTGTTTTCATGGAATTTGCTATTGAAATAAGCAAAGAACTAGCAGTACAAAATATAGAAGAAAGATTTTGTTAAAAAGTGAGTGAAGAAATGGTTCCCAGCACCTCTTTGTTTCTTCACCATGTAGTACCTGAAGTTTGGAGAACCATGATGGCTGGGAAGTATGAGAAACCCGTCAGATCAGAGAAGAAAGGAAACAGTGGGCTTACAGCCTTCTACCATTAGTCTAGAGGTGGGGTCTCGTCAGTACCGATATTTTACCCTAGAAAGTCATTCTTCCAGCACTGCAGTTCCCTTCTTCTCTGTGACCTTGGTCTGTTATAACACATAGCCAGGATTTGTAGAAGCTCAAAGTCTAACTTTGCTCTTCTCTCACTCTAGAGACTTTCTTCCCTATGTCTTTATCCGTTACTTCTACTCTGGTGATTTTCAGATGTGTATCTCAAGCCTTCAATTTAGTCCCCTCATTTGGAATTCGTATCATTATTTTCCCTTGAAATGTAGTATGTCCCCAGCCAAGTTCACCATTTTTTTAGATGGTATATTCCTTAGTTTCCCCATTTCAATCTAGACCCACTATTCCACTAAACCTTGAACATACCTTTGACTCTAATATTAATTTATGCTCTGGGCCAGGCGCGGTGGCTCACGCCTGTAATCCTAGCACTCTGGGAGGCCGAGGCAGGCGGATCGCTCAAGGTCAGGAGTTCAAAACCAGCCTGAGCAAGAGCGAGACCCCACCTCTACTATAAATAGAAAGAAATTAATTGGCCAACTAAAAATATATAGAAAAAATTAACCAGGCATGGTGGCGCATGCCTGTAGTCCCAGCCACTTGGGAGGCTGAGGCAGAAGGATTTCTTGAGCCCAGGAGTTTGAGGTTGCTGTGAGCTAGGCTGATGCCACGGCACTCTAGCCCGGGCAACAGAGTGAGACTCTGTCTCAAAAACAAAAAAAAAAAATTTATGCTCTGTGTTGAATCAGTCACCAGTAGCTCTCATGTCTTTTTGGTCCAGCATCCCTCTGATTCATTCCTTCACCTGCACTTACAGTTAATTACTGTTCCCTATAAATTCATATTCTTGTCATTTCATGGTTAAACACTACAGTAGCCTCCAATATGTTGTATTATAATATATATATGTTCTTTTCTCTCTTCAGTTATTCTTCATGCCAAGCCATTGAACCCCCCTCCATTTACTATTCTTACATATCATTTTCAGCATGGACATGGCATATGTAAATAGGAAGGACATTTTTAAAGTTCTGTTGTTCAAATTCCTTATTATTTAGAAGAGGAAATTGTGGTTCAGCAATTAATACCTCATGTGACTAGTTGGTAGAGGTAAAGAGCACATGTGTATTCTGATTTTGAAGCTGATTGCTTTTATAAAAGGAAAAGATACATTATAAACTACTTTAGAGATTCAAGAAAATATCAACCCAGTTTAAAAAAATAGTTTCATTGCTATTTTATTAATAGCAGTGCCATGTAAATACTCGTGGAAGACTAAAATTAGATAATATTCTGTGTATTATTAGACATGCCATGGTTTGGTAGATGGTAAAAGATGTGATGAGAAAGGACATTTCATTACATAGGTGGCTGCCAAAATGGAGAAATGGACTGAGAATCCCTTTAGACACTGTGTAGCTTTAGGAAAATCATTATCTTTCTAAATTTTTTTTCTTTATCCATACAAGAGATTTCATACTCTAGGTAGTAGTGAGGATTAAACAAGATATTATGTATGGAAACTTTCTGTAATTTTTAAATAGTAAGCAACACAAAAGGTTATAGCGTGTGCCTATTGCATGCTAAACATACAACAGGCAGGCAGCAAAGACTCATTAAGACTCTGGTTAACCTTTACAGTGATGGCTCTATGAGAACATTGCTAATATTATGTTGGGTAGTAACAAGTGCTCTGTTTAACTGATATTAATAGAAATGATAGAGATTTTTTATTTCATAGCAAAAGAAAAGGAGCTAGAGAATGGCAGTCTTTAACATTGTTAACAAAATATAATTAGTCATTTTTGAACTATTACACAGTATATTAAATACACTATTTATTAGTTCATAGGCAAAGGAAAGGAAATGGAAATTAGATTGGCATCCATTAAAACTATAACATCACTATTAAAATTTATGATATAAAAGTAAATATTTCATATTAAATTTGAGGCACTGTATTGGAATCTAAACTTAGAGATTTCAGAGACACTTTTATGAGCTAATTTCTAACGGTAATGAGAAAATAAACATTGAAGTGAAATGTCTTTTTTCTATATATTAAAACAAGAATAAAAGTGAATTAACCCATATCAACATAGTTATAATTCAAGGAAGAACAATGATGGAAAGATGTGAAAAGATGACAGGTAATTATTTTGCGTATGTAAAGCAATCCTTGTTTTTTTAATCTAAATGCACTCACAATTACATAGATATCCCCACCAAAACATATCCAATCATCTGACTGTAGTTTTAGTATATTTTGTGCTTTCATTGTATATATTTAATCATTTTGAAAATATTTAACCTCATTTATCTTTAATTCCTTCAATGCTAGAATAGGCAGAATTATTCTTATTTTGTTTCTTATTATTAGGAAACTTAATATGATAATGAAATTACTTGTCCTCTACATCTTTCACTCTCTGGCTCACTGCTTCCCTGCTTGTTAAACAGTCGGGTGTTCTAGGCCTGACGCGGTGGCTCACGCTTGTAATCCTAGCACTCTGAGAGGCTGAGGCCGGAGGATTGCTTGAGGACAGGAATTCAAGATCAGCCTGAGCAAGAGTGAGACCCTGTCTCTACTAAAAATAGAAAAAAATTAGACTGGCATGGTGGCATGCACCTGTAGTCCCAACTACTTGGGAGGCTGAGGCAGGAGAATTGCTTGAGAAGTTTGAGGTCGTTGTGAGGTAGGATGATTCCACAGCACTCTAATCCAGGTGACAGAGCAAGACTATCTCAAAAAAAAAAAAAAAAAAGTGGGATGTTCTAATGGTCTGATCTCTAATAAGGACTTACTGGGCATATACATTTATGAAAAAAAAACCCAGGAGAGTGAGTTTCCCTATTACATGTGTTAAATGTTGTCATTAAGATAGCTGCTTCTATTTACACTGGAATATTTGTGCTTTTATGTCATGCAATAGGTCAGAAATAAGTGGCTTGTTCATTGCAAATTTTAAAGTAATCAGTGTCTGGAAATCTAGGAGTTAATGTTATAAGAAATTATTTCTTCTTTGAAAAAATAGCCATAGTGGTTTCAAATGAGATAAGACTTAAAGAATTTGTGTCTATATAATCAAAAGTGAAGCAGTGTAATTTTAATATAAGAACATAGCTCTCAGTGTCAGTAAATCATAATTTGACACTATAGTTAGTACTTATTAGGTCATTAAATGTGAAATGTCTGATTTAAAATCAAAAGTTTAGTTTATTATATCTCAAACAAGAAGCAGTACAATTAATCAAAGGATGCACCTAAACTATCCACATAGTTTTGTCATCTTAACAATAGCTTGTTTATGCCAACAGCGAAAAAGCCTGGCGAGCTAGTAGCCATGAAATCGTGAAAGGCGTTTTCCACAGCTTGTTGAGAATTGAATATTTTTCCTTGCAAGAAGTGATCCAAAGCCTGGAAGAAGTGGTAGTCAGTTGGTGCAAGGTCAAATCAATATGGCGTGTGACAGGGAGTTTCCAAGTACAGCCTCTAGTTTGAGCAGCATTTTTTGTGCAACACTTGGTCAAGCATTGTCTTGTAAGAGGACTGACCTGTCTCTGTTGACCAATCTCGGCTGCTTAATCACAAGCATCCTCATCATTTCAGCCCATTGGTTGCAGTAGACATCCGCTGTAATAGATTGATCAGGTTTCATGAAGCCGTAGGGGATAATATCAACACTGGACCACCAAACAGATGCCATTTGTTTTTTTTTTTTTGTTTTCATTTTTTTTGATGAATATTCCATTTTGGACTGTGTGTTAGCACTTCATCTTTATCCAACCATGGGACTGAATGCTTAAAATTGACAAAAGAATCTATTTTTCATCACATGTAATACTACGTTGTAGAAATAGTTCGCTTTTATGTTGTAATAGCAAAGAAAAGCAAGATTTTAGATGATTTCTCTTCTGATGCTCATTTAATTCATGCAGAACCCATCTATCCAACTTCTTTACCTTGCCAATCTGTTTCAAATGGTCCAATATTGTTGGAATAGTAACATCAAACCTTGATGCTAATTCGTGCGTAGGTTGTGATGGAATCAATTCCACTACAGCTTTCAGCTCATCATTATCCACCCTGGTCTCAGTTCACTCATGTGGCTCATTTTCAAGATTAAAATTGCAAGAACAGAACTTCTCAATCCACTGACGTACTGTGTGTTCATTAGCCACATTCTTCCCAAACACTTTGTTGATATTTCCAGGTGTCTGCACTGCATTGGTTCCAGGATGGAACTCATATTCAAAAATAACACAAATTTTTTACTTATCCATGGTTTCACAAAAATTACTCTAAAAAAATTTGAAAGATAATCACAAGCCAGAATGTGTGTTTGAAAAATTAAGGCTGTACCTTCACAATAAAAATAAAATAAAAAGTGTCAAAGTGACATGACACAGATATCATCTGTCAAACCTAATACTTAAGGAAATCGGACATTTCATACTTAATAGCCTAATTAATTTTTTAATAAAACATGACTATTCTTTACAAGATTAAAACTCATTAATCTAAACAAAAATGAAAAAGAATCTTTAAATGAAATTGAAAAAAATTGCCTAAAGTATTTATACCCATGATTTTCTTAAACATCAGATATAATATATTTCAAAGTTACATTGCTAACATGTTAGCCCAAAGAATCAGAAAAATATTTTTGAGGCATTGATTTAGAATCTTATAGTTTCTACAGGATAAGCAAATATACTACAAATTGCCCACACATACAACTCAAGTGTTACTATACAAAAATTTTGGAACTAGAATATATGCACATGGTAATGCTTTTGAAATTTTAATTTATTCCTATCAAAGGTACATCTGTATTTAGCCATTTTTTAATATTTTTACTTTTTAAAAATTTTGAATACAATTATTTTCAAGATATATTTTACTTTCTACCTTTAAAGAAGCTTGCGCACATGTTTATTTTACCTTGCAAAATAAGATAATAAAGTTAGCTGGATATTGTTTACATTAAATTTTGCCTCATTTTATTTATTTATTTTTTGCCACAGTGTTATTTTTTATTTCAAAATAGTATGTGGGTACAGATGTTTTTGGCTACATGGATCGCTTTTTTAATGCTTGAGTTAGGGCTGTAAGTGTGCCCATCACCCAGATAATATTCACTGTGGCCATTAAGTTTTCACCCATCTCCTCCATACCCCTACCCCACTTAATTTCCACTGAGTTTTACTTCCCTCTGTCCATTTAAATTTTCATTTGAGTTGGATTGAGACCAAACTTCATATGACTGTGAGGAATCGACTGTTAATTCAAACATTATAGAAAAATTCTTAACCGTGGAGTGGAAAAAGACCAGATGCCCCATTCCATGCTCTCATCCAGTGTAAAAAAAGTCATTGTATCTTAGTCAGTTGAGGCTGCTATTACAAAAATACCATGGACTGTGTCGCTTAAACTTTTATTTGTCGCAGTTTGGAGGCTAAGTCTGAGATCATGGTAGTTGCAGATCCAGTTTCTGGTTAGGGCCTGTTTCCCGGCTTGTGGATCGCAGCCTTCTCACTGTATCTTCACATGCAGAGCAGAGAGATAATCATCTCCCAGTGTCTCTTTTTAGAATGAAACTAATGTCATTATGAGAGTCCCATCTTCATGACCTATTACCTCACAAAGGCCCTACCTCCAAATACCATCATATTGGAGATTTTAGCTTCAACCTATGAATTTTTGAGGGGGCACAAACATTCAGTTTGTATCGCTAACTAATCCTAAAAAGTAGTCATTAAGCTACTTCTTGAAGACAAACAGAAATGGGAATTTGGCTACTTTATAAAGCAAAATATTTAGGGGAGCTTTCAAGTGCATATGAGCTTTGAGATTTTTGTCAATATGTTCATATTGAAATTTTATAGATTTTTCATAGCTGAAGTCATTTTTTGAACAAGGTGATATATATATATATATATATATACACATACATACATACATATACATCCCCAGTTATTTTTAAAGCTTTAATTCTCACACTATAAAAAAAAAAAACTTCATTTTTAACACATTCTATTTGAGTGTCATTTCCCAGTAAGATATTGTGTTCTGGAGAAAACCACCATCTCTAATAGGTTATCAGCAGAGCCATTCAACTTTCCCCATTATAAAATGAAATTAAAAACATGAAAACTTATGATTTGGGATATTCACCAGTAGCAGAAAATTGTATTCAAAATCTGCTTATGAACCTACAACTAGTTTAAACTAAATAATGCATAAATACAGTTCCTGTAAAATGTTGAATCTCAAGATTTTTGCCAACTTTGTAAAGATTAGCTAGTCCATTTTTCTATTCAGGATTTGAACCCTCTCTACAATATTCCCAAGTTTTTAATTTTAAAAACTACAGTATTACATAACAATTACTTAAACATTTATGAGCTCTTACTAAAATTCCATACCAGAATTCAATGTAAAATGTTCTTTCTGCAAATGAAATCTATATTTTAAGAGTATTACATAGTGATATAACTCGATATTCGGTTATTATAACATAATGGTTTAAGATTATTAAATTGTATTTTAAAATTTTTCCAAGTTTTATTTGTCATTGATATATGTCCTTAGCTGTGCCTTAACATTAATCAGAATTTAAGAAGTTATTTCTTGCCTCTTAGATTATGAATGTATTCCATAGAGACTAAGATTAATAATAGCTTTCTTCATGAAAGATACTGTAGACTTTAATTTCTGCTCTTTTTTCCTCTTGTAGTAAATAGCATGACCTTTCAGAAAGGAGACACTAGTGAATATTGGAAATTGCACTGAGATGGTAGTCTGGAGAATGTTTCTTACCTTTTTTTTGGCTGTCAGTAAACAGCTGATGACTTTAGGCAAGCCTCTCAAACATTCTATGCTCCATATATTGTATTTGTGAAATGAAAAATTTGAATCAGATAAATTCTGAAGTGTTCAAAAGTTCTCAAACTCTGTGAATGCATAAATTGATGTTAACTCAAAAGTCATAATCAATACCTGTCTTGCTAAGAAGTCAGAATTTAAAAAATTGGCCTAGATATAAGAGAATTTAACCTAAAACTTTTTCCATGAGTTCAGTGAGTTTCAATATCTTGACTGTACTAAGTAAATGACAGCATTTTTTATAGGTTACCCTGAATTAAATTCAGAGAAACACAAGAGTTGATATAATAGTAAGGTGAGTTTTTATACTCACATGAGGCTTCTTGATTAAAAGCTACTCTATGTGTATGTTTCTGGGTGTATCTGTGTATATGTGGCACATTTTCCTGGCTTTCCTGTTAGGGGTCATTATAATGTGTATGACTGAAGAGAAGACAACTTTTCAGCCAGTCAGTGTTTTTTTATTTTTCTTTTTTGATTAAGTGTAGCAACACATGATAATCAGTTTCTTTATGAATGACATAACTTAAAAGTGAACTTCTATGTAAAAATAGCTTTTTATGTTGATGCATATGTGCAAATGTTCTACCATAAGTACTACTGTTATAGAAAGAGAAAAAAAAATCATTATTTGCTGCCCATACCCCATTCGGTTTCTTCAAATTCATCATCTGGTTCTCATTGCAAATTTCGTATATTTAGTTTTGTTTCTGTATTAGCAATTGTTCAAGGGGATCAATAAAACTTCCAAGTATTTTAGAATAAGTTCACATATTGGTTGATATATGGTGGTTATTTACATATTTATAAACAAATGTCTACATTTTTCATTTCAGTAAAATGAATTAGAGATCAGTTACAAGAAATTATACTATATAATACTCAAATATTATACAAGTGAAAATAGGTAGTTTTATGGTGACAAATATACATCAGTAAAACATTTTGTGACATTAAATCTGATAATTTCTAATCATAGTAAAGGTTCATATCACCTTAGTGCACCACTGGCATAGTGTTAATATTTAACATTATAAAATGATTGTTAACACTTCTTAGTTGAGAAACACATTGATCTAGCCTATAAAAAATACTTCAGGGTTGCCAGATTTAGCAAATAAAAATACAGAATTCACAGTTAAATTTGAGTTTCAGACAAATAACAAATAATTTGTAGTATGAGTATATCCCGTGTAATATTGGGGGCATACATTAAAGAATTATCCATTGTTCAGCTGAAATTCAAATTTAACTGGGCGTCCTATATTATATGGTAAATCTCCTTAGGGTATAAATATGTACAATAGGTTAAAGCTCTTTCTGAGATATAGTCTGTAGAAGATGATATGGTTTCACCTCAGTTATCTGGAAGTCAAACTTTAGACTTCCTTAAGGCTAAAGAATGATGTACAATCAGAACTGCAGACAGACAGGGAGGGAAGGAGAAAGGAGGAAGAAAATAACAAGTGACTCTGCCCCTGTGAAAGTGACTTGTGAACATCTAGCAACTGTGAAAATAGCCAAACACAAAGTAAGATGAAGGATTAAGCTTGATGCTCTGAAATTGGTATACATCCCACTGGGTGAAAAGCAACACATATCAGCAAGCAGTTGCACAAAAACTGAGAACCATACGGGAGAGAGACTATGAAAGCAAAAGAAAAACCAGAAATGATAGGGAAAAGATAAAGGAGAATAAGAGAGTATAAAAGATAATGACAATAGAAGCAGAGGTCTTAACAGAAAAGTTGGTCCAGTGACAAATCAGTTCTTCCATAGGTAGAAGTATAATAGGGTGGGTCAGTCTTTCATTCTCAGGAACTACCAGGAATATCAAAATGCCACTTTAAAGCCACATTATCACTTGGCCAACTATGTAGCATGCAAAGAACAGAAATTAGTAAAGTCATGGTAAAACCATTTTTGGTTCAAGTAATCACCAATAATGCAAATCAGCCTTGTTGGAAATATGCAAGTTTCAGTGATAGGAGAGAAGACAGGTAATTTACTTAAAGGTACCCCAGCTAATAAAGGGGTAGAGTCAGGACTCAACCTCACGTTTTACACCAAAAGGTCCATATTTATTTTACTTAGCAGTATTTTCATACAAACTAATCATTTTATTTGATCAGGAAGATGAGTTTATGTGAAAGTACTTAGGGGTGAGTCATGTGACATTTCAAAATGAAAGGAAGGGTAGCTCCCAGTGGTGTTAAACAAAGACCACCCATGAAATTGTAGAATTCTGGGTAGTCTAATCCCAGAAGATTTCAGGAGGAATTGAATGTAGAATGTACAAAGTGTTGATGAATCGTTGACCATTTAAACATGTACCAATGCTGCAATGAGTTAAGTATTCTCAGCATACTGGTCACTTACTTACTGTTTTCTAAATATTTATCTAGAAGACTTCCCAACTCTATTCCCCCTGCTAAGTCACTGTGATTCCAATTGCTCTGTTTTATTTTCTGTAAGCTTTTTATCAGTGTGGTAAATTATTGTTTTATTTCCACCACTACCCCCATTCCCAACCAAAAAAATGTCAGCTCCATGTCATCAGGGACTTCTCTGAACTGTTTGCTACTGTATCACCAGCACCCAGCATAATGTCTGGCTCAGGAAAGAAAAATGCTAAATATCTGTTTAAAGAATGAAAGCATGAATGATTCATACTTATATACACCAAGCCAATACCTGTAAGAAATACAATTTTGTTTATTTTATGCTCTGGATTTTATTACGGAGTATGAGTCCTATATTCTCTGCTTTCTTTTGCCTTTCAAAATCTGTCTCTTGCTATTGAACTCAGTAACAAGTTCAATCAGTATATAATTGATAGTTCATACTTTCTGTCAAGTAATGAAAATCCTTAAAGATTTCTGGGGCTGGTCATGTGATTATTTAATTTTGTTTAAATAGTAATTATTTAATTTTATTTAATTTTGATTATTTTATTTTGGAAGCCTCTTGACTATTTTTTGTTCATTTCCCCAGAATGTATTGTAGCTGCTTAATCTGTTAAACTTCAAGGTGTCATTATTTTAATACATTTTCTTCCATCATATCTTTGAATACTTTTACATTTTATTTGCTTTCTTATCTACTCTGAAATAAGTTTATAATAGATTTCCTTTCTCTTCCATACATAATACTTTCCCTTTAATCATTCTAAACAATTTGTTGATGTCTATTTTATTTTCCCTTATCATTTTTTTGATTTTTCAAGCCTGTCTTCAGTACCGTTATGGTATCTGTTCTCTTTTAAATGCTTCCTATATAGCATTTATTGGTAATAGGGTCATCTTTATTTTGTATTAAACAAATGAGAATATTTTATTAATTCCTAAATAAATCACGGAACTTATTTATGCTGCTCCTCAGAAATTCATCCAGGTTTTCTATTTTTAAAAATTATTTCCCATACTCATTACAAGTTAAAATGCCTCAATGGTTGGGATTATTTGTCCTATCAAGTAGAAAACTGATGAGAGGTACAAGTTTTCATCTAAATTAAAATCTCTTACATTGAATAAAAAAATACTATGTCTCATAAACTTTGCATATGTTATCTTAGCTCCATGTAATAGTTGTTTAATGAGCACTTTTTATGTGCAGATTTTGCACTAGAATTGGGGGACCATTATAAGTAGGCTATCTAAGGAGAAAAGAGACATCTGGAAACAGCAATGTCATTTCAGTTAATTATTTATTTCTTAGTAGTGTGACTTAGTGCATAGAAAACAAGGTTTGACATCAGATAAGTGGCAGAGACTCCTGGCCCCTCCAATTACTTTCTCATACATGTCAAGATCTCCTTCTGTAAAGTCAATATGGGGGCCATTAAGAGCTACATCATACTGGATTTGTATTTGTATAGTCCTTGGTAAGAACTATATGGTCAATGAATGTCTGTTTCCACTATCCTTACATAGGAAATTGCAGGAGATCCAATTAGACAATTGGGCCATTAATGTCATGCTGTTTATGTCTCAATAACAACTCACATTAGAAGGTGGTATGCTGTTGTCCAGTGTCTCTCTTATCAAAATGCCAACATGTTTTGAGTGAGGAATCTAGCCCTTATGACTTTTGGACTTGTTGTTATCATATCTGTTAATATTAATAATTGCAATATTACTTATAGGCAGGAAGTACAATTGGTTGGTAGGAAGGTAGGTGTGTCCATCAGTCTAACTTGCCTATATACTACTTAATTCTAAATAAAGCTTAAGAAGAGAAGTATATTTCCAATCAACTCATTTTATAACCCAGGAAATTAATTCAAAAGAGTTTAAGTGAATTGCTCAAGGTTAGAAAAACCCCTCTCTTGACTCTTACTTCATTACATATTCCATCAAATCATTTGTATATTACATTTGGAAACTATAGATCCAAATATTTGGGAGTGTGCACTTATGGATATATTTAAAGAGATTACTCATGTTAATTCTTTAAACATCATGATTTCCTTTCTTGCTTTTTCTAGATTGACATACAGTCATGCATCATTTAATGATGGGGATATATTCTACAAAATACCATGTTAGGTGATTTCATCATTGTGCGAACATCATAGAGTATATTTACAGAAACCTAGATGGTATAGCCTACTACATACCTTTGCTATTGCTCCTAGGCTGCAAACCTGTTACTGCACTGCATGCTTGTAGGCAATTGTAACACAATGGTAAATATTTGTGTGCCTAAACATATCTAAACATAGAAAAGGTAGGATAAAAATACAGTATAAAAGATAAAAAATGATACCTCTGTATAAAGCACTTACCATAAATGGAGCTTGTAGGACTAGAAGTTGTTCTGGGAGAGTTAGTGAGAGAGTGATGAATTAATGTGAAGACCTAGGACATTATTGTATACTACTGTAGACTTTATAAACACTATGGACTTAGGCTACACTAAGTTGATTTTTAAAATATTTTTCCTTCTTCAATAACAAGTTAACATTAGCTTACTGTAACTTTTCTATTTTATAAACTTTTTAAAAACCTTTTGACTCTTTTGTAATAATACTGTTTAAAACACAAACACATGGTACATTTGTCCAAAAATATTTTCTTTATATCCTTATGCTATAGACTTTTTTCTGATTATTTTTTAATTTTTAAACTTTTTGTTAAAAACTGAGCCACGAACGCACACATTAGTCTAGGCCTACACAGGGTCGGGATCATCAATCTCAGTGTCTCCCACCTGTACATCTTGTCCCACTGGAAAAGCTTCAGGAAAAATAACAAGCATGGAGCTGTCATCTCCTATGATAATAATGCCTTCTTCTGGAATACTTCCTGAAGGACCTGCCTGAGATTGTCTTACATTTAGCTTTTTTGTTTTTTAAATAAGTAGAAGGAGTATACTTTAAAATAATGATAAAATTATAGTATAATAAATACATAAACCAGTAACACAATCATTTATTATCAGTATCAAGTATCGTGGACTATATATAATTGTATGTGCTATACTTTTAAACAACGGGCAGCATGGTAGGTTTGTTTACACCAGCATCACCACAATCGCATAAGTAACAGGTTGCACTATGATGTGTGGATGCTATGACGTCACTAGGCAATAGGAATCTTTCAGCTCCACACAATCTTAGGGGACCACATTTGTATATGCAATCTTTCATTGACCGAAAATATCATAATGCCACACATGACTAGTTCTTCCGGTTGGAGAAGACAGAAGCAATATAAGATTTGAGTCACAAACTTTGTCTCTATTAGTAGATAGCTTAAATGAAGATCACCTTTGAAGAGTATTTCTGTTTCTATCCATCCTGTATTTCTCTTGTTCTGAATATAGCTTTAAAAATCACAATTGTTTTATTACTGTTTTGGAGTGTTTAGTAAAAACACAATCACATTCTGAGCTTTGTTGTCCAGATACTATTATTCCTTTTCATGTTATATTTTTAAAATATTTTCTTGGTTATGTGCTTATATGCTAAGATTACAATGATAAAAATAATTAAAAACTTATAAAATATTTGCATTGGTAATTAAATCACTACAATAAACCAGAATTTGATATCTAAATTGTATAAAAAAATTGAAGTTTATAGTTAACAAAAGTAAATTACTATGATGTGCCACCTTTGAAGGAAAAAGCACTGTTCTCCCTCTCAAAAATTGTTTTTTAATGTGCAATTTTTGTGAAGCAACTCTGGTCGCTTTGTGTGAACCTATTGAGTCACTGACAGAATTAAATATAAGCAGATGTTACCAAATGCAATACTTAGGTAGCTCTCTTATCTAAAGCATGGTATTACATGGTAAACATGTGTTAATCTACTTTAGACTAGAATTTAAGGACTTCTGAGCATCAGCCTTCTTCTTTCAATGTCACCAGCATATATCAAGCCAGAATTTTCAAGCTTCTCTTGACACTTTCCAGCTCACATACGATCCCTCATGATTTGTTTCTATCCTTTCTTGTTCAAAAAACATTTTAACACTATTTCTGAGAACTCATAATTGCTATGAAACCATCATATTACTGGCTAATCAGGGGAATGAAAACAAATTTTTGAACTTTAGTAAAATATTATACACATTGAGGATTGATTGTACGATATTAATACCTAAATTATGAGACAATGACCCATTCACTTTAATTCTATAGGTGATAGCACCAAATTTATACAGGAAGCATTTGTTCATTAAGAAAGGTTCTTAGTTCTAATTCCTCAAAAGAGTCTATGACAATTTTTAACAAAATTATGAATTCTGTTTAGAGATAATTTCACATTACTGTTATCGTTAAGAGACAATTTTAATGGCTTTGTTATGTATCCGTGTATCTTGTGAGTGAGGCACTGACTGACCTTTGTTCTGGACTCTCTTTTCAAGGATGTTTCAACCACCAGACTTGGGAGATACAGCGTCTCACTCTGAAACAAAGAGTAGGCTTGCTTCCTGCCCAGTGTAATAATGACTCTCACAGGAGTGTAGACATGCTTGCTTCCTTTTGCAAGAGACAAATTCCCTAAGCTTAGATTTCCTCTCCAGAAGCCCATTATGTTTGCAGGGATCATGTGGACCTCTTTTACATCTCTCTGTGAGAACTGGGGTTCATTCTACCTATGCAAAAATTCGGATAGTCTGGCAAATGTTAGTGCCTTGAAAAATAGAGTCCTTTGTCTCTAACCCAGGAATCTTGTGTCTTCCTCCAGCATCAGTGACACTGTGGTGAGCTAACTTGTTATCTTTTACAAGTTAGGTAAAAATCTCAGACCCTTCAAAGTTTTTGAAAGATATTTTGGAAATCAACATGAAATACTTGACAGAGACAAAAATTTCTGGAAGAGAAAGTATGAGAATCACACACACAGACACAATTTAAGGAAAATCTGTGGGAATTGTTAATAAACATGTTGACCAAATAGTATGGTCATCTAGGAAATAAATTATAACATAGTCAATCAGGAAGTAAATAGTTCTCCACTTTATTGCTTGTTAAGAAGAAGAAATCAGGGAGGTGATTGCATATTGACAACCAGAGAGTAGTTCAAAGACAGCTGTCTAAACAGTGCGCTGTAGTTGCTGACTCTCCTCCTGGCAGGGGCTATGTTGGGTGCAGGAAGGAGAAAGGATGGAAAGATACTTCCTCACCAATGTGGACAGGAACCTCAGGTCTACCCTAGTGTAACAACTAGTAATAAATTTGGGCCTGGAAGAACAAAGGGTTTTTACTTCCTTTCAGATAACAGTTACAGGGATGATCATCTATACTAGCATGAAAGGAGGAAAATCCACCAGAGGAATGGACAGAAACTAGGCACATCTTTAACAACTTGGCTAGTTCATTTCAGAAAGGAAGGAAATGGCATGTAATGCTCATTCAGGAAGAATGGAAATAACTGCTGACTTACAGCTCGGCCCCTCCTGCAGTTATCATGCCAGTATTAGACTTATTTGAAGACTGACAGTAAAAGATCTGAGTTTGTCTGTCTGTTTTAATAATAGGTTCTGGCCCGGAGTGGTGGTTCGTGCCTGTAATCTTACCACTCTGGGAGGCTGAGGCGGGAGGATCCCTCAGGTCGGGGGTTTGAAACCAGCCTGAGCAAGAGCGAGACCCTGTCTCTACCAAAAATAGAAAGAAATTAATTTGCCAACTAAAAATATATAGAAAAAATTAGCCAGGCATGGTGGCATATTCCTATAGTCCCAGCTACTGGGGAGGCTGAGGCAGAAGGATCGCTTGAGCCCAGGAGTTTGAGGTTGCTGTGAGCTAGGCTGACGCCATGGCACTCTAGCCAGGGCAACAGAGTAATACTCTGTCTCAAAAATAATAATAATAAATAAATAATAATAATAATAGGCCCTGTATGCTATGAAGGACCTTTGATCCTCTGAGGAAGAATTCTGTGAGAGAAAAACTCTTGCGGGAAACTGTAGATGAGTCAATGATTAGAATTAAAGCTCTTACTGCTCCAGAGCGTTCCCAGCGCTGATGATGGTGACCCACAGGAGAATGAGAAAACCCCAAAATTTATATAAACCCTTGTGAAATAAATATAGACAAATTCTTGTGATCAAGTACAATGCCTCTGGAAACCAGAAGTGAATGCACCGTGCTTGTGGCTGTACAGCCCTTCTCTCCCTCATCCCCACTGATCCCTGCTGTCCCCTATGCCAGCCTCAGCTGCTTTAAAGAGAAAGATTATTAAGGGTGGGTGCAGGTCTTCTTGTCTTTGGGAGGAACCAAAGGCCATGCATCCAAGCATGCTGGGGAACTTTGGAAAGGGGAAGAACACAAAGTATGGCTTTGTTGTATAAAGTCACCCAAGTCACCATCATACTTGATCCCAAGGGAGGAAGGGGTACCCAATTTCAACAGGTGAGTTTTCAGCCATGTTCTTAGCAGGAAAAGAAATTTAAGTGACCTTATGAAGGGGATCCATTGAACCAATTCAATGTACTACTGTTGTGGCTTCTACTACTGAATGTATAATTAATTGTATTGATATTTTACGTGCTGGTAATGCAAACACTTATAAGTGTTAGAGGGAATTCCCTTGACTGGGAAGAGCTTCTTATAGGGATATTCTAGTACTTCGAAGGCCCCCAAATCCTAATGTCCCATTTGAGCTACAAATGCTAGTGCTGATGATTTTCCACTGGAGCTTGACAATGAGCAGCCACCTCCACACATGGCATCTCTTGGGGTTTTACGATCATCTACTCCATGCCATGGCTACCAAGTGCACCCTTTTATAAAGCAGCTATTGGCTTGGCACTGGAGCTCTCAGTGAAATGGAATACCTGAGCCATGGAGGTATATGACTCTTCACCCTGATAATCTCATTTGGGGGTAAGATAGCTCAAACTCAATGACTAACAAGGTAAGAAGAGCCAACAAGCTTCACTTGTGAAATGGAAATTGTATATCAGGCCCCAGCAGCATCTCAGATTTACATAATAAAGACACAGCTATACTTTGAGGGAAATCACCATATCTCCTCTTTGCCTCTGGAAGCAAAACTGGTTTGATAGGGTCCTAAACTCATAGAGGTTTCTCTAAATTCTTGGGCCTGAGTCACTTATGCTTTTTTTGGCTAAAACTTGATGGCATCCACTGGACTAAACAGTTTACTGGAATATTCTGCCTCAGCACCAGCTATGTGGAACTGAAAATGGATAAGCAATCTTCTCTCAGTAGACATAACTCATAGTTTTGGCCGATATTCTGCTTGATGAACCTTGCCACAATTTTGCTGGCTCTTAGGGCTTTTACCAATGGCCTAGCTGTTTGGTCTAGCACACAAATCATGGTTGCTGATCAAATAGTCTAGATCACATTTGTAGATGTTCAAGGTAAGGGCCTCTTCTCTGAGGAGCCCAACTAAAATCCAGCTGTTATGTGAGCTTACACCACCCAGGTTGCTAACCTTGCTTCCTAAATTCATCCTTGTACTGGGCATAGCAACACATCTTCCATTACAGAGTGTGTACAGCTTGGATAATTCTGTTTCTAAAGCTAGCTGTTTTTATCAATGAATAAAAGAAACTACCATTGTGGATTCTGAGCAATAGGAAAGAATTTTCTATTTAAAATGTAGAGAGACAGAAGTCTTTTCTGGCCAAAAGCAAGGAATTCTGTAAACTCTTGATATTGCACTTATGAAAGTCATTTTGCAGAGATTTTGGAGATTGTAGAAGAATCCTTGCTCTGCCACTTACTGGCTATATTACCTTAAATCAAAAACTCAGAGATGCAGTGTTGCTTTTAAAAGCAGGGGAAACGGGATGGTATTAAATATCAAAGAAACAACATCTGTGAAAATGCTTTTCCAACTACAAAGCATTCTACAAATATTAGTTATTTTTCTAGTATTTATGTACATTTATGCTGTAAAATAGAAACCAAGTAGTATAAATATACATTAAACCTAAAAAAAAAATTCAGAAAACAGACCATGATTTTAAAGCATTTGGCATTTTAGTTGTAATATAATACAGTAACCAATACACTTTGTGGAAGCTGGGTGAGGTGCACACCAGCCTGGAAGGAAGAAAGATTAAGAAGGAAGAGAATGGAAACCAGAAGGAAAAAGAACTTTACTTTATACCAGAATCACACAGTAGTTATCTATATATTACACTATTTGTAGCTTAGATCATTATTTCTTATACTAGCCCTTAACATTTAATAAAAATATACAGGGTTTGTCAGGTAATATGAATCTAAACACTTTCAACTAATTTTCAAATACACTGCTATGTCAAAAGAACCCTTTAAATATTGGTTAAGAAAACTACCTAAACTTTTTCAGTTTAATAAAGGTGACTAATCATTATCCCAATTTCTACACTATGAAGACCAGGTAAGAAGTATCTGCCTATTTCATTGCAATTTACTTACCCTGGTATCTTTCTTTCTTGTGAAACTATACCAGTGATTTATTGAACTTATAATCCATGGGGCCTTCAATTTTGTCTTTTGTCTTTGTACAAAGCTAAACATGAGTTGTTTGTATTTACAACAATAACCTTCTTAACCTAATTACATTATGTTTACCTTTATACAATCTCATGTTGATTTTATACACTTTGTATCAGCTTATTTCATAAATCATATTTAACCTTCTGTTGTTTATATCTGCAACTTTAATCAATTAAATTTAAAAATAATAATATTGGATTTGATTTAAATCATGTAACTTTTAAAATTCCAGTGCAACTACAAAATCCATAATTTAAAATGTCAATCATTTCCCAGTATACACAATATAAGTCTATTCAATAAACAGCATTGTGCTACAATATGCAAGGCAAAGCATTCTTTTTTAATGAAACACAAGTTAATATAAAATATGTAAAGTTTAATTCCAAAAAATGTACAAAAGCATAAAACAAAGGAAAGCATTGGACATGCCACAGGAATGGTATAATGGACTACAGGATTTAGGTAAAGAAAATAATCTTACCCACTTGGGCTCAATTAAATCTATCATTTAAATTTTTCCTATTTATTTTCATCTGTCCATTTTTGTAAAATAGCCTTATTGAGATATATTTCACATACCATAACTCATCCATTTAAGTGACATAATTCAATGGATGGCTTTAATATAGTCACCGAGTTATCCATCTACTACCACAATCAATTTTAAAATATTTTCTTTATCCCCAAAGAAACTATGCTTGTTTTTCAATCCCACATCCACCCCCATCAACACCATCCCTAGGCAAACACTAGTCTACTTTCTGTCTCCATGGATTTGCCTACTCTGAACATCTCATATAAATGGAAACATACAACAGGTGACCCTTTTGTGATTGGTTTCTTTTACTCAGCATAATATTTTAAAAGTTCACCTATATTATTGAATGCCTCAGTACTTCATTTCTTTTTATTGCTGAATATTAGTCTACTGTTTGATTCAAAACAATATACATTCATCAGTTGACAGACATTTGGGCTGCTTCTACTTTTAGGCTAGTATGAATATTGCTGCTATGAATATTTCTGTACAAATGTTTGTGTGCATATAAGTTTTCATTTCTCTTTGGTGTATATCTAGGAGTGAAATTGGTGAATCATATGAATCGTATGGTATCTCCATGTTTAACCTTTTGAGAGACTACTACACCATTTTGTAAAGCAGCTCCATTTCACATTTCCACCAACGGTACAGAAGGATTCCAATTTCTCCACATCTTTGCCAACAGCTTTTATATTTCTTCTCTTAATAGCTATTCCAGTGGGTGTGAAGTTGGCATCTTACTTTGGCTTTGATCTGCATTTCTCTGATGGCCAGTGATGTTGAACAATTTTTAATGTGATTTTTGGTCATTTGTATATCTTCTTTAGAGAATGTCTACTCATATCTTTTGCCCATTTTTAAATTGGATATCTATCTTCTTATTTTGAGTTATCTGTTATTTGTTTCCTTTTTCTTCTTTTCTCATTGACTGAATTGAGTATGTTTTATTGAATCCATTTATCTCCACTATTGGGTTTTGTCTTTGTTGGTTTTCTGCTGCTTACAATAGAATACCTGAAACTGGGTAATTTATTTTAAAAAGTAATTTATTTCTTACAGTTATGGAGGCTGCAAAGTCCAAAGTTGAGGGACCACATCTGGTAAGAGTCTTTTTGCTGGTGGAGACTCTCCGCAGAGTCTGGAGGTGGTGCAGAGCATCACATGGTGAGGGTGCAAAACGTGCTAGCTCAGGCCTTTCTTCTTATAAAGCCACCATTCCCACTCCCATGATAATCCATTAACCCACGAATCCATTAATTTGTGAAAGGAATAATCCATTCGTGACAGCAGAGAATCTCATGACCAATCACCTCTTAAAAGCCCCATCTCTCAATACTACTCCACTGGGAACTAAATTTCAACAGGAGGTTTGGAAGGGACAAATATTCAAACCATAGCAGGTCATTAGCCATGCATTATACATATTTAATTTATCACTGCCTATCCTCAAATAACATTATTCTAGGTATACATTGTATAAGAACACTGTGAAAGTATACTTTCATTTCTCCCTCTGTGTTTGTTATTAGTTTGTCATACATTTTTATCTATACATCACAAATTCTGCAATACAGAATTTGTGTATTGGCCTTTAAACAGCAACTTTTTTTTTCTAAAAGTACCAATGTTTTTGTCAAAGAATTCAGTATATTTACTCATACATTTGCCATATCTGTGGTTTTTATTTTTTTATGTAGATCTTAATTCCAATCAGGTGTCATTTCCAATCTTCTAAAGATCTTTCTAGCACTACAGCTTTTCCAGCTATAAACTCTGTTAGATTTTTTCATTCTGGAGAAGGCTTTGAATAACTTTCTGTATCATTAATAGAGTATTCTGTATTTTCCATATATTTAAAGGTATAATTTCACTGTCTTCTGGTTGCATGATTCTGACAAGAATTCTTATCTCTGTCCCATATGCCGGCTTCTTCTAATATTTTCACCCAATTTTTGGCTTAGGGTAATTTTTCTTTTTTCTTTTTTTCTTGAATTTGTAATTTCCATCAAATTTGGAAATGTTTTGAACATTATTTCTTTAAATATTTTACCCCATCCCCCATCTTCTCTTCCTGCGTTTCTAATTATACCTAGGTTAGACCATTTGCCATTTTTTTACTCCTTATTGAGGTGCTGGTCATCTTTTTTTTCCAATCATTTTTTCTGTGCTTTATTTTGAATTGTTTATATAGCTATATCATCAAGTTAACTGGTCTTTACTTCTGCAATGTTTAATCTTCAATTAATCTCTTCCTATGTATTTTACATTTCACGTATATTTTTCATCAATAAAATTTTCATCTAAATTTTTATTATTTCTTCTATTTTTGTCATTATCTTTAACTTTTCCCTGAATATATTTATAAATTTATAATAGTTGTTTTAACATCCTTTATGATTAATCTCTTCTATTTCTGTGTCCATTTCTATTGATAGACATTTCTTCTGGCTAATTTTTCTCTTTGTTATTTGTTATATTTTCCTGTTTGTATTGTATTGATCATTTCTAGCCGGATACTACCATTGTTGGGTGCCTTAATTTTTTAAAAATAAAATATAGGCTTTTTTCCTGGTTTTTAATTTTATCCTTTCAGAACTTTCCCTTCTTTTTTAGGATTAGTCAAGAGCAGGCTTTATTCTGGAACTAATTTAAGCCTAATACTAAAGTTTGGGCCTTTCTGAAGACATTAGCTAATGCCTAGTGTATTAGCAGTCTCTCCACTCATGGCTAGAACACGAACTACTATTATCCTTGTATGAACATTGAGAATTATGTAGCTACTGCTTTCTAGTAGTTCTTTTCCCAGTTTTGGGAGTGTATCCTCTCACACATGAACAAAATTACTCTGCCAAAGAATCAAGCAAACTCCTGAGAAGACCAGTATCTCTCTCTTTCTCTCTCTCTTTTCTCTTTCTTTCTCCCCACCCTGCACTGCCCCTCCCCCTTGATCTTTTTCTCCCCAACTCCAATCTCTCTGGCACTCTGCCCTACGCATCCCAGCTGCCTCAGCCTCACCAAACTCCAATCCCTGTTCTCTTAATTCAACAAGAACTTAGGATTCTCTTTTGGATCCTTCTTCCTGCATTGCAACATAGAAGCTGCCTACTTTTGTTTGTTTTTTTCTCTTTTCTCAGAAATTACCATTCTGTACTACCTGTTTTCTAATGTGAAAAAAACAGTTCTTTCACATATTTTTCCTAGTTTATTGGTATAGTAAAGCAATTCATGTTGCAGTTCAGCTTTTACGGATGGTAGTGTAAGACCAATATATAAGTTTCAAGTCAATATCCTACAGAAGTCTATGTCACCTCTATGTCCCCACTGTAATTTTCCTAATTTAGGTTCCCATCACTATTTATTTAAATTCCAAAGGCACTTCTAGGAGATCATTCTGATGTTACTTCTAGTCTCATCGTTGTATTAGTTACTTCCACACTGACACTGGAATTATCTTTTCATGATGAAAATCTAAAGGTTTATTTGTCTTTTCCAACTATTTGTCAGTAAATTCCTTGAGAGCAAGAATGATATCTGGCAATTAGTAAGTATTATGTTGATAAATCAGCTTTCATGGGGGGAAAAAAGTCCAGATAGCTGACTTTTGCCCATTAACATGCTGTAAATAATCCCTTCATGGCCATTTCCAAATTTCCAATTTATTATTAGTGAATATAGACTTGTGAAGAGATGTACACAATTAGCTTTCTTTAAGCAGAACAATTCAGCATCAGCTCATTTGGTGTTTAGCCCTTAGTAGGTTCTTGACAAATGTTTCTTGAATGAAAGACTTTTATTATCTGTGTTAAAGTATAAAAACATAAGGAAAACTAGGACCAACTAACTAAATCATTAATGCAGCCTCCAAAAATATCATTAAAAAGATTCATGCATCTAGTTAATTAGGAAAAAAGGGGGATCTGAGTTAAGAATATGCATGTATTAATAATTTTTCTGTTTAAATACTGATCTTTAGCATGAAAATTAAGTAGAACCTTGCTGAGAGGTGTGAAAAATAAAAGTTAATTGAATAACTTTATGATAATTATTCTGCCTTGTCAGTGAGAATTGGGGATCCGTAGGTAAACTTTACAAAATAAATTGAATGAATATGAGCATGTGTAAAACTGTACTTTCCTGTGTATAGCACTTTTAATATCTAGAAGATTTTCAGAACACACAGCATTAGGTCTGAGAATGATAAACCCTTACCAGTAAACACATCCTATGACACATAATAAAGAAGAAATATTGGAAAATAGCCTACTTTAAGAATTGAAGATAATCAAAGCTAAGAAGCTGTGTTCACCTCACTAACTTGACGCCAAAGTGTATTCATTAGAAACATCTCTTTATTTAGCTGTGCGGGGACAAAGAACCACTGAAAACTAAATACATATTTTATTACATACTGTACAGTACTATGCTGCTATCTTTAGTTTCCAGATATGTGGAAAGTGTTCCTGAGAGGTCAATAGATCCTACTCAAACTCACAAAAAAAGGCAGACAGGAAATAATTTTAACCGAGAGGTGGGGGATTTGGGGGTGGAGGAGGACAATTATATGGGGTGGCAGGAGAGATAATAGTTAGGAACCTAATCCATATCCATTCAGTTAGATTGACCTTAGCTATGTGACCTAAAAGAGGAATGTGATCAGCGATAGTTCAACTGAAGTCCTAAAAACATTCAACTAAAGTCTTAAAAATATGATTTGCCCCTGCCTCTTCAATGTACTTCCATTTAGTTTGCTTTTCATGGAAACCATTTATGAAAGTAGATATATACTTATGCTTACTTTTTATAATAGCCCAGAAGTGAGGAAAGGAGAAAACAAATAATTGCAAATATATAACATAAACTATTATTATAATTTTAAAATATTAATGCTCTATCTTTCAAACCAGATCCCAAAGGCACCCATTAAGAGTTATATTGCATATAATGCCAACACCAGTTACAAAAACATGCTCACTGTGGCGTTGAATAATTGCTAAAGATGAGGTGGTAACCTACTCCAAATCTTTATGTATAATTTGTTGTCACGCAATTGTTTTTGGAAAATAAATCTCATAGTTGTTTTTTGGAGAATACCATTTCAAATATTCTTTCATAGTCACATGGGAGGAAGCAGTATAGATCTGGTCTTTTCAAGTAGAGGTCACGAGCCATCTCCATGGGAATGTCAGACTTTGGAACTGCCTTGCCTGAAAGAGCTGTTTAGAATGTTTTTGCTATTTCTGCTCTTGACTATTTCTTTTATTCTTTTCAAGAGTGACCAGTAAGTCAATAATATATATTTCCTGACACTACATTAGCAGCTCATTTATCACTTAGCTCTCTCAATTGACTCTGCCTCTCCCAAGAGAAATGGAAGAAATACAAATACATTGATGATATTCCTTTATTTGAACCACTATGTTAAAACAAACAAACAAACAAAAAAAGCTACTAACATTCTAGGAAGGGGATTGAGGAAGAATTTGGTAAAAAAACAATATATTTCACAGTTTCCTTAGTATAAACAGAATGAAAATCCTGGGATATCAGCAGCATATGTCCAAGTGAGAGTGTAAAATATATGTCTGGCCAAAAAGGGTAGGAGGATCATTTCATTTACAGATAATTAATTAATTAAATTACTTCAATTTTAATAGATTTTATTTTAAAAGAATAGAATGGTTGAAGTAGAGCTTCCCTCTGATGCAAGACAGACACAGTCAGCAGGGTTTGCAAATGTACTTCATGTGGGAGGCTGCAGGGCCAGGGCTGGGCCAGGCATGCACCTCCTTTTCATCTATTCTTCTTATTTTATAAACATACACATACATGTCCACTCTCCAACTCTCCTAATCGCCCACAATTAATGTTTTCACTTCTCTAGTTTTCTCAGATTTATTTTTTACTCCTCCTTGATATTTCTCAAAATTTGATCTTCCTACCTAAATCAAATGACTAAAAGTGCTTGTTCAAAATGTAAATTATGTGCCCCAACCCCCAGAGAGCACCTGAATGAGAATTGCTGGGAGTGGGTCCAGGTGTCTGTGCTTCTAACAAGTCCCTGCTGTGATTCTTATGGACCCTTGAGTTTTAAAATTCATACTACTGGTCTTTGGATAAAGCAGCTAGGCCATTAGAAATAATAGCAATACCCTCCACAGTATGAGTTAGCCTTGACCTGGGCAAAAACTATAATAACAAGAAAAAAAACATAATGAATTGGAATTAGCTCAAGATGAATTACTATACAATCTAGCAGAATCAAGAAAGTCTAGGAGACCTCTGGGCTCCCAGTGTTCAAGAATGCCCCCTCATCTTTGACTCTGAAAAAAGTATGAAGCAAGAAGATCAGCTGTAGATGCATTTTTTTTTCTTAAACATGATCAAGGCATTTTATAATGGAAATTGCATTTAGTGTAAATGCTATAAATACTGCAAAATTTCCCAAAGTTCACTGAATTTTTTTCTACTGTTATAAATGATAATTGAAACAGATTGGAAAGCAGATTGTATCCTTTAAGCTACAGTGATTACCTGAGAAGACAGACCTATAAAAAGAAAAGTATGGAAGAAAGGAAGGAAAGAAGAAGGAAGAAATGAAGGAGGGAGAGAAGGAAGACAGGAAGGAAGGAAGGGAAGAAGAAAGAAATAAAAAGAAAATGGGAAAACTTCATATTCATAAAATTAAATATTTTTCTTTCAAATGTTATCCCATCAAATAGTTTCTCCTTAAATTACATGGGCTTTCACAAAATTTTATTGTTTTAGTCTTAAAAGTTTCTTGAACTCCACAGTATTTTGAAACATCAGTTGAAATGATTAGATTCAGCAACTGCAAACTGAGAAAAAAAAAAAATAAGCCTGTGATTACCTAAAAACACAATTCCATAATTTCTATAAAAAAATTATACAAAATTTCTATAACATAAAACCGTATTTCTGTCAAGTACAAATTGCACCAGACAAAGCTAAATAGGCAAGGAAGATTTTATTCAGGACTATTACAATAGGGGTCTAAGACTACAGCAATAGAGGAGAGAGATTGAACTCAACTCTGTTGAAATAAAAGGTGAGGGAGTTTTTAAGCGCTGGGGTGAGCTAGAGGAAAATCACAAGAGGAAGTTATGGGGGAGGCTGTCAATGTGACTAGGCCATCTGTGTTTGTGAAATTGTACTTGAAGAAGTTAGGCTATCACCTTCCCACAGAGACTGGGAGCTAGGGGCACTATCTTTCTTCATGATTACGTTTGGAAAGGATGACTCCCAGTTCCTTGAGAGACATTCCAGAGTTGTAGCACTGGCAAGAGGCTGGAAAAGGATTTACATCTTAAAGAGGCTGTGAATGAATGATCAATTCCCAGTGTTCTAACATAAAGGCTCTAAGAAAAGGGAGGTCAAGAATAAACCTATATAAATTTTAGTCAAGGTGAGGGGAACATTAATACCACCTTGTTCTACTGCCTCTGTGTAAGCTTTTCAGATGATGAAGAATTTTTATATGCATTAATTCAGTACTATAATTTTTTATTAGACATTGAGTAACATTGGTCCAAACTTTATTTCATCTCAATATTATGGACATAGGCTAACTGTTTAATTCTAAAGCTGATCTAACTGTCCTACTTAATTATACATTGTTTTGAGCAATATCAAAGTTCTGTTGTGTACTTAAATTGCTTGATCATTTGTTGATTTAAGCAGAAACTGTCTCTTTAAAGAAAATTTTAGTTTATTTTTTGGTTAAGAATAGCATTTGGCAAGCAGCCCCTCTAGTACAACCTCTCTTGCTTTCGCACAAAAATTCCTAAGAAGACACTGAAAAGATGAAAATTCCCCCACAGCTCCAGCTAAGGAGAGGGAAACAGAATATATCCATTGACAGGATGTGGCAGGAATTGGTGAAAACAATTGGTGTTCTCACCTTATGTCCTCATTAAAACACAGCAGCTGAGAGAGGATTAAGAGTCATATACCCCTACCTCATTCACTGTCACATGGCCCAAAAACCCAAAGTCTGTTAAAAAAAAGATCAATAGGCTTCCCTCATGGGGAAGTACTGCTTTTTGATATATTAAGAACATTGTTTTCTCATCCTATTCTCTCACCTGACACACAGCCATTTGGAGCCTCCAAAGTTCAAAAAGTCACCAGGTGGGAAATAAGGGTAACTGATGGTAGTACTTTGTAGTCTAGAGGGTTCTACAACCATACAACAAGTAAAGTGTTGTCTAAAGGCCTGCAGAGTAAAAGTAATTTGGTAGTGGTGTATAAGCACCTAAATCAATCAGATGCCAACAATACAGTTTGAAGTGGAAGTTGTGCATGAGTAAGTTTTTAGCAAATCATTCGTTTCCCAGCCCCTGGCACAAATTTGAATTTGGATCTGCTGATCTTAAGCAGAATCATGTCCTACCCACAATGACTGACACTCTGTACTGATGAAGTTAATGATAAAGCTACAACCTCTCTACAACACAGTGCATTAAAGTGATGATGTTCAATGTATTCATATCGTGGAATGAGCCTTGTGATCCTAGAAAACAGAGATGGCTAAACCCCCACCCAATTTGTTGCTCAACCATACCGATGCATTATTCTCCCAACATCTAATATAAGGCCAGGCACATAGTAGATGTACAATAGATGTTTGTTAAATGGTTTATTAAAAAAAAAAGATGATAATTTGCCACAATTTATTTCTTCAAGTGCTGATTAAGAATTTTATGAAAAGAGGAGTGATCTCAAAAATATCATTGATACTTTTTAGGTTTGATTGTTGCATAGTTCATTAAGAAAATGCATTCCTGACCTAAGAGACAGGCAAGGAGAAAAGACATCCTATCTTCTATCAGGATGGCAATGTTGCTCTGTTTCTGGCACCTAATACTCCTAGGACACTAAAATCAGTTTTTCAGTTTAGTTCCATTTGCCTTTTAAATGGGGAAAATTTTTCCAAATCTGGAAATAGAAATCCAAATCACTCCTAATTTTTTTAGTGTTCTTAGGAGTTTCCATCACTTATTCCATGTTTTTTTTTTCCTGAGTATTCTGTGGAAAGTTAGGAGAGGCTGTATAAAGACCACTAGCTAGAAGACATTTTAAACCACAAGACAAATAAGAGAAAATTGACAGACAATTGACCTGCAAGACTTTGGAGTTAGCCTTCAGAGAAAGGATTCTCCTTCACATCACTCCACCTTGGCTCTGATTCTTTCCCCAGCTTCCCCTATCATTATCAAATTGTTTTAATAAGAAGATATGTCAGGAGTAGGAGGGGATGCAATTTTAGTCAAACTTAGCAAGTGCCTAACATATACAGAGTGATGTAAAATTATGTTATCATACACTACTGAGAAATTAGTATTATCTTTACCAGTTAGAGTCCTAGCAGAAAATGTATTGTATAAATTAGGATAATTTGGTTATAGTGTAGGAAACCATAAGGGTAGCGCATAATGCCAGGGCTAGCATTGCTGGAGTCCCCTTAATACACGTAAATGTGAAGAAGCAAATGAAAAGAACATTTATTAGAAACTAGATATGAGAGGGTGGTGTGTAGAAGTATATGTGACAGGAATTAAAAGCCTCAGTGAAGAATGCATTCTTAAAACCTCCAGTTGAGGTATGCACACAACCTGCAACAATCCCACAAAGAGGGGGGAGCAATATGGGAATAAATATCCCGAACTCACTCTTTCCTTTCCACCAGTCCTCTGCCAGTCCTCTCCACTGGCGAACCCAACTAGGAGTCAGTGGGCAAGGAAGCCTGTTGATGTGGTCCAGACAGATCAGAGGGTCAACAAACAATGGCCTGTAGACCAAATCCAGCTTGTTACCTGTTTTTGTAGGGCCTACAAGCTAAGAATGGTTTTCACATTTTTAAAGAGTTGAAAAATATCACAAGAGGAATATTTTATGACATATTACAATTATATGGAATTCAAATTTCAGTGTCTATAAACAAAGTTTTATCAGAACACAGTCATGCTCATTTGTTTACATATTGTCTATGATGTTCCTGTGCTAAAATGCTGGAGTTGAGTAATTACAACAAGGACCATATGTGCCATTCCTGCCATTTTGCATTGCTACTCAGAGCACTACATGTCACAGTGACACAGTTACAACCTGACAGGGTTTCTAGTGCCAAATGTATCATTATATTGTACTGTGAAGGAAATTAGAAATATTTTACCCCCAAAATATATTTCTTTGACATATTTTGAGATGGTTGCCAAGGGTCTGACAAATAGAAGTAACACTGAAAATCTATCTTTTGTGGGGGGAAATTTGCATCTGTAGAGAATCTCCATTAATGCAGCCAGGTCTTTCCTTGTCCAGTCTAGGAAAGATTAACTGAGAGTCTGATACCTTTAAAGATCTGAAAAGAAACACCACCTATTCTCTCTGTGGACTGTTACCTGTAACTCTTTATCTGTATAACAAGATCGCCTTTGCTAGCCAAGCTTCCTTTCTCCTTTCCATAACCTGCTTTGCCACCAAAAACTTGTTTGGCTATAATTCAAGCCCCCATTCTTTACAAACCTCTGTAGCTCATTGAGGAGTTGAATCTCCATTCTGAATGTTTCTGTGTATACACATTAAATAAAAATTTATAAATATTTTTCTCCAAATAATCAATCTGCCTCATGTCAGTGATTTTCCAATGAACCTTTAGGGGGCCAAGATCCTTGGTTGCTACAACTGTTTTTATTATTATTTATTTATTACAAGTGTATACCCAATATGTCAAAAAAAAAAAAAAGTGAACTTTAAATATCATGCTTTTAAGACAGATAGGGTCTACATTATTTTGTTACAAATTTAGATGAAAAAGATTGTGCTTTATTCAATGGCATTATATAATAATTGTGCTAAAAGAATCCAACATACATTTATATCATCATAATTACTCATGACAGTATTCTCAACTTATGAGATGAAAGAGCTCAGGAAGTTTCACCCCAAAATATGACTCCTTGGTATAAAGAGCCTTTTGAATTAAAGGCCCTTGGAACAGGCTTTTCCTCAGTCTACATAACCAGAGGGAACCATCAAAAGAACAATGGACTTCCCTAGTCTTCCCCATTATCTCAATATATTACAGAAAAGACTATCAATAATGTAACTAGACTCGGCCCACATAATTTTAAACATAATATCTGTCTCTCAGGTTAATTTACAAGTCAATTTACTTTCCCTATCTGTTCATTTTCTCTAACAATCATTATTGCCCCTAAACAGAATTACCTACACTCCTTATCTCCCCTGCCCTCTAAAAGGCACATATAAAAATATCTGGATCCCATTGGGATATCATGTAATCACTCTGTGATTTTCCCCATGCACATGGTAAGTAAACTTCTTCCTCTTATTAATCTGCCTTAATCGTGAGTTGACCTATCAGCTAACATTTGGGGTGAAAGGGGAAGTTTTCCTTACCCCCACAGAGAAAATAACATAAAAATTCTTAAATAAGATGTTTAATAATGTCAGAATTTTCTCACAAAAATTTCAAAATGAAAGTGATACTGAAATCAAATGAAGTTTATAAGTGGCTCATTTGTAAACCAAGCAAGGAAACCATTTACTGACAGTGATTTACTTAAATTGTGTTTAATTACAGTGGCCAAAGAAAGATGCCCAGATAGAAGTAAACTTGATTAAGACAATTAGCTTCTCAGTGAGAACAATTTCACAATTGTGAGGACAACAGCAAAAATCAATTTAAAAAAACTTAGCAATTGATTTCAAGCGGTTTTCTGTAACTCTGAATGAGTCAACAAACATTACTGATACTGCTCACATGTTGTTTATTTGAAGAGTCAATGCCAAGTTTGAAGAATCACCTTATATAAATATTTTCTGTGGACAGGCAAGAATACTTCTCAAGAAGTCGAGAAAACATGAAACATGAATTCAGTATCACCTGATGTGGAATCTGATAAGATGTATTACAAATGATGGCAACGAAAATGTATGTGTAGTAGAAAAAGCAAAAATTGATAAATACACCAAGCTTATGAAAATATAATGTGGTTAAAGCCTATGGATATTACTGTATTACTCATACAGGTAATTTGTGGAAAACATTTGACTTCTATCATTTGTTATTGTTGCAAAGATGAGCTTCTTTTGCTCTTATGGACTCAACTATTGTCAGTTCTGTCAATTTTGTTAAAAGTAGAAGCTGAATAATCTGACCTGTCTTATTTCACAGCCGTTTATTGGGTTAGCAGTGGTAAATTTTCAAAAGTATTTTTAAAAATTTACATGACCAAAGTTAATTTTTTCTGAATGAGAATTGCCTCAATGGCTGTTAATTGAAAACTGTATGGCTTTGGAAATTAGCCACAGAGATGATAATATTTCTTAATAAATTTAATTTAAAATTAAAAGGAAGAATAGTGCTAATATGTAGAGTTTATGCTGCAGAAAAGTCATTTCAACAACAACTGAAATTGTTTCAATTGCAAGTAATGTCCAGCTGCTTTAAACACTTTATATACAGTCAAAAGTTAAAACAAGAAGTGAGATCTCATTCCCATGCAAGTTTGCCATGGATATATTTTCTGAACCCAAACTACAGGTCAGGTCAAGCAGTATTTTTTGGATCTTGATGTTAAGTGTAAAGACAATTTTCATATTTCAAAATCCATTTAGCTGTATAATCGAGGAGCTTCCACCTAGTCTTTAAATAGAAGCGATTAATCCACAATACAATGACATAATAAAAGGTGAATATCAAGGGAAGAACCTAATAGAACTCTGTAAATGACTCTCAAGTGATGAATATCTTCAATTAAAATCATAAGCTCATGAATTGCTATCAGTATTTAACAGTGCTTATTTGTGTGAAAATAAATTTTTTATGCTAAAATATGTTAAAATCTCATAGCATATCAGCATTAAACACTAAATAGAGTTCATTTCCCTATATATTTCAGATATTAACCCCTTATCAGATGTATGTCTTGCAAATTTTCTCTCAATCCTTAGGTTGTCTCTCTACCCTGTTAATTGTTTTCTTTGTTGTTCAGAAACTTTTTATTTTGATATAATCCTACTTGTCTATTTTTGCTTTTATTGCCTACACTTTGGGTCAAAACTAAAAAACCATTGCCCAGACCAATGTGATGTCATTTTCCTATGTTTTCTTCTACTTGCTTTAAAGTTTCAGGTCTTATGCGTAAGTCTTTAATCTATCTGGAGTTGGTTTTTGCATATGGTATGAGATAAGGGTGTAATTTCATTCCTCTACACATGGATATCCACTTTTCCCAGCACCATGCATTAAAGAAACTTTTTTCTTTATTAATCTAATAATATCTATCCCTCTGTTTCTGAATGTCTTTTATTTCCTTTTTGAAGTCATATTTCCCAGCTATCTTTCTTTTTTGTATATTTAGAGAGTGCCTCAAAATTAACTTCTATGTCTTACAGTTTTTATCTTTAAATTTGTAATTGTATGTTTAATTTCTTAGAACTCTTTCTTATAGCTAGTAATTTCAATTAAATCTCTCTAAGAATACTAATGCAAGTGTTGCTTAATAGTTAATATTTCTGATAAAGTTTTGGATTCCTGTGGGACTTTCTTTTATATGTACCTTGGCTTTTCTCTTTTACGTTAATTGTTGGGTGATGTTTGATTATTTATTTATGTCTTAACTCAGTAAAGAAGACCTCTGTCTACTTAAATAAATATCGTTAACTGGCTTTTGCCTTAAGGTAACAGGATGAGGTCCTAGCCATTACCCTGGAAAATCCCTAAATGCCAAAAAGTATGAAGTTTTTATCTGGTGTTATAAAACTCACAGTGTCAGCTTTAACCTTACGGATAGTTTTAATCATTTCTATAGAGAACAAACCTCTGATATTTTTACCTAGGCTTAAATGCCTGGCTGAAGCCTTTTTGTATCCACATAAGATAGAGAAGCAAGGAATGGATAAATCAACTGTTGGATATATAAACTTTCAATTAGTGCTTCTGCTTTCAGCCACGTATCTCTGCTTCTCCCTTGGCTGCACTTGCTACCTAAGTCGGCTTTCTCCTGAATGCAGCCATACAGTATTAGTGTGTGTTCTAGACTGTGGTTTCTCTGCTCTCTTCCCCTGCAATGTGTGTATATAAGAGCTATTTCCTTTTGGTCTAGTTTTTTTTTTTTTTTTTAGATACTTGTTGAAAATTGTGTTCAGTAATGGAGTGTCCTGACGTTCTCTTTGTTTTAATTGTTTTCATTTTTATAAATAAGATATTGAACAAGAAAAGAAGCAGAGATGAGACATGTGTCTCAGTCTGCCTTATTGAAATGAGAACACACATTCAACACTATCAGGCACCTACTGGGTAGCATCTTTCTGTCATATTTCTAATGAACAGAACAGAAATGGTCTCTAGCCTTGTAAATTTTGCCTTGTAATGACAGTGACAATTGCTAAGGATACAAACAGTTACAATAGAAGTAAAACTTAAAATAAATAGTTTGAAGAGAAAAGACAGTACCCTGTGAGAGGAAATGACAGAAGAAATAAACTTTACATTTGTTGCTCAGGAAACAATGACAACAACAAAACACTGATTAGAAAACAATTAAGTTCTGCCCTAAAGGATAAACAAGAGCCAATCATGCAAAGAGAGGGTGGGTAGAATCTTACAGGCAAAAAGATCTCTTGGCTTGAAAAGGGATTTATGTAATAGAAAGGAGTGACTGAAAGGAAGCTGAAGAGTCAGTGAGAGAGTGGTAGATCAAGAGGAGTTTGGAGACAGAGGAAGAAGCCAAATCACTCAGGGCATTGTAAGCCATGAAAGAGTACAGATGTTATTTTTTGTACTTTGAAATATTTTATGAAATAATTCATGTTTTAGAAAGATTGTTTTGCCCTTCAGAGGAGAATAGGTTGGAGAGGAAAGGTGGAAGGTGTGTATAAAAATCAGGAGCTTATCACAATGATACAGGGATAGAAAATGGTAGCTTGAGATAAGATTGAAGCAGAAGAGAAAAGAAAGAGAATATAGCATCTGTGTGAGTGAGAAAGACTAAATTGCTGGAACTTACTGATGAACTGGTTTGGGGAGGTGAGAAAAGAGAATTCAGAGGACTTGAATTTTTTACTGCAAAACTGATTGTCTTGTGGAATTTTTATTGAGATGGAGAAGACTGATGAAGAAAGGAATGAAACAATTTAATTTTGGACTCATTAAGTTTAAAACAGTCAAGTACAAATGCTAAGTGAAGAAGGTGAGCCTGAGGATTTAAGTTTTATTTTACTGGCACATGTGTGGGAATGAAAACCTTACAACTTGATAAGATGATCTAAGGAGAAAGAAAAAGGAAAAAGAAGAGGGTATAGAGTCACATTCTCAGGTCAGACAGAGACAGAAGTGTGAGCAAAGACTGAGCAATAATATATTCAGAAAGATATGGAAAAAGCCAGAAATTTCTGTATTGTGAAAGTTAAGAAGAAGTTAGACAAGGAAGCCTTCAATTAAGAGGCAAAGAGTACATGTTAGAATTGGTGATACAAAGATCATTGTTCACTCTGACAAGTGCAATTTCAGAGAAGTCCGAAGGCGAGTGACACTGGAATATTTTTTTTTTTTTTTTTTTTTTTTTGAGACAGAGTCTCACTCTGTTGCCCGGGCTAGAGTGAGTTCCGTGGCGTCAGCCTAGCTCACAGCAACCTCAAATTCCTGGGCTCAAGCAATCCTTCTGCCTCAGCCTCCCTAAGTAGCTGGGACTACAGGCATGTGCCACCATGCCCAGCTACTTTTTTCTATATATTCTTAGTTGGCCAATTAATTTCTTTCTATTTATAGTAGAGACGCGGTCTCCCTCTTGCTCAGGCTGGTTTTGAACTCCTGACCTTGAGCGATCCACCGGCCTCGGTCTCCCAGAGTGCTAGGATTACAGGCGTGAGCCACCCGGCCTGACACTGGAGTATTGTTTAGGGTAAATGACAGATAGGGAAGTGCTTGGAAAAAGTATGTGTTTAAAATTATGGTAGGAATTTTACATATAAAGGAGACCATAAAGGAACTGAATAGACATATAAGATAAAGAATGTTTTTAAATTTGCTTGTTTGATTGTAAGATGAAAGACATTACATTGTATTATGTAAAGTTTCCTACATAAGTGCCCAGGCCCACTTTTGTGCCTGTAACGCTCTGGATGGCCAAAGACAAGGGCAGCCACTTTCCTCAGTCCTTGGACAGTCGCATCAGTTTTCCCCAGTGTGATTTAAAGTTATACCTGTAGGTGCACCATGTTGTGAAACAAGTGAAGCAGTGACTTCTAGCACATAGAAATCACCCAGGAGAGAGGAGAGAGAGAGAGAGAGAGAGAGAGAGAGAGAGAGAGAGCTTAATGATAAGGGAAGAAGAGAAATAATCAAAGGAGTAAACTCATGGACAAGGCAGTGTATTTGGAATATTTTACCTTTGCCAAGAGATAGAAATGTTAGATAGATAGTGAGTGATTCCGGGTCTCCTAGGGACAAAATCGAGAGCTTTGCCTTGGTTCACTTGCCCCACCCTAATCCTCTCCCTATGGAATCTACCAATCATAAATGACTTAGCACACCAGCTGCAAAGAATGCAGAGGACTCTCTAACCCATAGGCCTAGCCGCATAGGTACCGTAGAGTCTGGAAATTGATCTAGAACAATCTGTATGCATAATAATGCAACTCCCAACTGTCCAATCAAAGTGGTTCCATGGTGATGTTGGAGCCACAAGGGAGGTCCCAATCCAGGCAGTATAAAACAAGATGCAGACTATAACCAGGACTTTTTGCACCCTTCCTTTTGCTCTCCCTCTGCTGTGACAGTAGATCTGCTCATCATCTGTGGCATACGTATTGTGCTCTGTAAACCTATATCTTGTTCTTGCCCTATAATCCTATCTTCCTCTCCTCAATAAACCTCATTTTTGTGCTTGCCTTACTTTAGCATGTCTGGTCATTCTTCAACCATGGGCATGCCAAAAATTGACATTTTCAGACTAAAATCTAACAAAACGGGCCAGGGGACCCCTGGAGACAGGTCCCAGGCCTTCTAGACAGGTACCTTCCCCTGCTTCTGAGCTCCTGCTCCTAACTCGGGATCTCCCTGCTTCTCTTTGCCTTTCTTCAGTCCTCTTCCCCTCAAGGCCAGGCTACAGGGCCTAGTCCTTGTCCATTTGCCTGCGTAAACTTCAAAGCTACTTGTGGACAGCCTGAGCCAACCTCAGACTACTCGTTAGGTAAAGGAGAAGAGTTTCCAAGTACATACCTGATTTGGTGAATTGTCTGGGAGCCTCCATAGAGAGCAGGTCAATACGTGCCCACATGGCTCACTTTCCACCCATTCAGATTAAGAGGCTAAAACGCAAACGCCAATGTAAGTTCAGCAAGTGTCAGTGTGTCAGTGTCTCCTCAGATAATACCTGCGCTGCTCCTTTCACCTTGAGAAATCAGGAGCAAATCTCTTATTTGAGGGCACAGGAACGGCATTTCTCTTTTGTGTCATTTCAGGCTCAGCTTACAAAGCTTCTTAAAGTGGGAAACCAGGATGTTGAGGTGATAACCTTCAAAAGGGATGAGTGAAGTGACTACAATGAAGGCTGATGATACAGATTCTGGATTCCATTCCCTTCTTGTTTCTATTTGGTTGGACATTTGGAGACATTCTCAGGATCTCCATTTCTCCATAACATTAAAAAAAACCCAATAGTTGTTGAGTAACTAGTTCTGTGCACCTTGCTAAACACTTTATGTAGCTATATCTGTGGAATTTAATCCTTGAAACAATTCTGTGAGATAGGTGTGTTTGACCCCATCTTACAGATGAGGAATCTTTTTTTTTTTTTTTTTTTTGAGACAGTCTCACTCTGCTGCCCGGGCTAGAGTGCCGTGGCATCAGCCTAGCTCACAGCAATCTCAAACTCCTGGGCTCAAGTGATCTTCCTGCCTCAGCCTCCTGACTAGCTGGGACTACAGGCATGTGCCACCATGCCTGGCTAATTTTTTCTATATATATTTTTAGTTGTCCAGCTAATATCTTTCTATATTTTTGGGAGAGATGGGGGTCTCACTCTTGCTCAGGCTGGTCTTGAACTCCTGAGCTCAAAGGATCCTCCCACCTCAGCCTCCCAGAATGCTAGGATTATAGGCGTGAGCCACCACGCCTCGCCCAGATGAGGAATCTTTAACAGAGTCCCTGAGAGGTTAAGTAACTTGCCCAAAGTCTGAGTGCTAATAAATGTGAATTTAAGATTCTAACCCTGTTCATTTGATGCCCAAATCCATGTACTTTCTTTATGTCATGCTACCTCCTGGGAAAGAATGAAAAGCCTCTATAAGGTCTGAGAGAATAAATGAGAAAGTACATGTAAAAACCTTTGATAGTTGTAAGTCAGAGTACCTGGAAGCCTTAGATTCTTAAGCATGATGAAAAGAAAATTGAAATGGATCAGTCAAAATCTCACTCATTCAAAATATATTGCCCAGGAATTCATAAAATTAGCAATAGTAAGTAGAAACATGAATCTCAGCTTTCTCATCTGTAGGTAAGAGGCTAAATAGGCTCAGTTTTGCTGCAGATTCCAAATCGATTAATATGTATGTGCACCTTAGTAGGATGGCTTTCCAAGCTAGAAGAGCTCTCATGGTCACGAAAAAATGAAGCATTTATGACCACAATTTTAAGAGGGCTATTAGTAAAGGAAATATAGGCTTCCAACTTATTAAAACAGATTTTAATAAAGAATCTGTGACCACTTTGTAAAACTCTTATGTGATGGACAGAGACAGCAAAATTAGTTCCCATTTTCTGAAAGGAAGGAAGGATCTCATTTTATTCAAATCATCCAAACAGTACTTAGGATTTGGAGATCTAGATCATTCTCCAGATTGGAGACAGGCCAAGGTATTTACAGGAACGTGCCTTAGACATTTTAAGAAAGTTGCATCATTCCACAGAAAGTATGACTACCTCACAGAAGCTCTAGGAATAATCCACCAACTTTGATTATTCTGTAAAGAAAGGGAGAGCTCAGGAGTGGCCTTTGAATTGTGACACTCCTAGCATTGCAGGAATTGACCTCAAATCAACCTAGGTTCTCTGGCTTCAGTGCATTTGGTTCTAAAGTGACTGAAACAAAACCTATTTTTTTATGGCTACTCTAAAAAGATATTTGGTCTACCAGCAGAGTTGTCTGATGCGGTAGATGCTATGGAAAACGCATAGAGAAAATGCAATGTCTCCTTTTAACAGTCTAACTTTTTTGGATAAGATGATTTTCCTATGTTTTCCATGTTGGCTAACTCCAGGTGCAGAATATGTCAAAGCCATAAAAGCATCTGGCTGAGAATCTTGGAGATTGGGGCTGTAAACAGAATACGTAGTGTCCTTCTAGGGGAGAGGGAGTGTATACAGAATCTGAGTGCTGGGAGGGACCTTGGAGATAATCTGTGGTATGCAGTGTCTAAAATATCTCCTGGTGATCCCTGCCTCCTAGTATTCCTGCCCTTGCGTAATCCCCTCCCTGGGGTAAGGGCTGGCTTTAGTGAGTCACTTCTAATGGACAGAATACGGCAAAAGTGAAGGGGTGTCACTTTTGAGAATAGGTTACATGACGACTGACTTCTGTCTTGCTTTCCCTCTCTTGCTTGCTCTATGTCTTTGATTTTTCTGTAGTTTGAATATGATGTGGCTATATGTAGTTTTGTTTTGTGTTGTTGCATTCATCCTTAGTGTTCTCTCAGCTTCCTGGATCTATGATTTGGTGTTCAACGTTAATTTGTAGAAATTGTTAGTCATTATTTCAAATATTTCTTCTGTTCCTTTCTTCTCCTTTTGGTGTTCTCATTATGCATATGTTACTCCTTTTATAGTTGTCCCCCAGTTCTTGGATATTCTGTTCTGTTTTTGTTTTTTTTCAGTGTGTATTCACTTTGCTCTCCAGTTTTGAAGGTTTCTATCCTCAAGCTCAGAAACACTTTCCTCAGCTGTGTCTAGTCTACCAATAAGCCTATCAAAGGCATTCTCTATTCCCCGTATGGTGTTTTTGATCTCTAGCATTTCTTTTCGGTTCTTACTTAGGATTTACATCTCTGTTTACATTGCTCGTCTATTCTTGCACACTGTCTACTTTATCTATTACAGCCTTTAGCATATTAATCATAATTATTTTAAATTCCCATTCTGATAATTCCCACATCCCTGCCATATTTGGTTGTGATGTTTGCTTTGTCTAATTGTGTTTTCTGCCTTTTAGTATGCCTTGTAATTTTTTCTTGATAGCTGGACATAATGTGCTGGCTAAAGGCAAATGCTATAAATAGACCTTTGGTAATGTGGTGGTGGTGTGTAGGGAAGGAACATTCTGTAGTTCTACAAGTAGGTCTCAGTCTTGAGACTGAGGCTGTGGCCTGCACCAGGGTTTCTCAGTCCCTGCCTCCCTCCGCTTTAGGTCTGGCAGAATGGCTAGAGTTGCTGGCGTTGGGTATTTCTCTTCCCCGAGGTCAGTTAGGCTCTGGTTAAGTAGTTTCTCCTGAGGGAAGGCCTTGTTAAGAACAGAATGCTCTACGTATTTCAAAATGGTTCCTTTCCTCCTCCCTCTCCTAGAAGCATGAGATTTTTCTTTGATAGTTAATATGAGAACACGGCCCAGCTCCCAGATGCAAATCTCACAAGAGTGTGGGGTCCCTCTACGTCTGGGTCGCCCCTGGAATTTTTAACTCTCAGCATTGTCCACACTGAGCCTCCCCCAATTCATCAATTGCAGTTCAGATTTTTCTACCCTGGCACTAATTCCTGTAGAGGTTTCTGCTCTGGTAAGTTGTATCCACCTGTCTTTCCAATTTTGGGGGTAGATTTCCTGGTGACCTCACTTTTCTTACAGTTCTAAGAAGAGTTGGTTTTTCAGTTTGTTTAGCTTTTTACTTGTTAGCGTGGAGTGGTGACTTCCAAGCTTCTCACATGCAGAACTAGAAACAAGAAGTCTCTTGCTATCTTTAATGAAGCCAGTCACTATGTAACAAGCTATCCCATGGAGAGCCCACATAGCCAGAGACTGAGGAAGGCCAACAGCCAGCAAGGAACTGAGGCCTGCATTCTGGGATTCAGAGAGGGACTGCATTCTGGCAATAGTTCAGTGTGCTAGAAGGCAGATCCTCCCCAAGTAGAGTCCTGAGGTGACTGTAGTCCCAACTGACACTTCAGCTGTGGCTGTAGGAAGATCCTGTGTCAGTGGACTTGTCTACACAGTGCCTGAACTCCTGACCTACAAGTCTGTGAGATAATAAAAGTTCACTGTTTTAAGTTGTACATTTTGGATTTTCATATTGCTTTAGACAGCTAATACTTCATCCAACCCAATTTCTGTACTCTGAGAGAGCCGACGGAGACCTGGAGAGTATTGGCAGAGCTCTCATGGACTCAGAAAAGACTAGAAGTCAGGCCCCTGAATTGCCTGGCCTGTGCTCTCCCACCTCCTTACAACCCTCCTGCAATTTGCCATTGTAGAGATTTGCCTGGCATGGCCTTGTTTAAACCCCCTTTAAATGAGCCCACACCTTTTCCTAATAGACTATCTCCATTTTCAGCTGGTGGAGAGGAGACCAGGGCAGAGTCTGGAAGCCTGGTCCTGAAGCCAGTTGTCCCCCGTGGTTCCCAGGCAGCCAATCCTGGGCTTGGTCTTCTGCTCTGAAAAAACCCGAAGTTGCCAAATCTCCATAGACAGTAGATTCTATTTTATAGTCTTCCTTCTGCTACAATTTAGAGCTTTCTTCTGTTAATTCTTTTTTTATTTTAATAATATATTTTATTTAACTAATATATCCAAAAAGTTATTTCAATATGTAATCAATATAAAATTATTTTTTTCTTTATTGAAGTGTAATTTACATATCATGTCTTTACTCTATTTTAAGTGTACATTTAAGTGGTTATTAGTAAGTTTACCAAGTTGTACAGCTATTCACATAAATCAGTTTTAGAGGATTTCCTATCCCCTATTGAGACCCCTAATACCCATCCCCAAATACATTTCAAGCATGCCCCTCCCCTTCACAGTGCTCACCATATCTCTCGGATGTGGGTCTACCCCCCACCCCTCAAATACCTAGTGAACACTACCACCATTTGACCACCATAGTGTTAATCAGTCAATACCAATTTGATGGTGAGTACAAGTGGGGCCCATTCTTTGGGTCTTGTGTCACCTCACTTTGAATAATGGGCTTAAGCTTAATCCAGGATAATATAAGCGGTGCTAGCTCACTGTTGTTTCTTAAAATTGAGTAATATTCCATTGTAAACATATGCCAAATTTTAACAATCCACTCATGAATTGATGGGCACTTGGGTTGTTTCCATGACCTAGCAATAGTGAATTGTGCTGCCATAAACATTTGGGTGCAGATGTCTTTATCATAGAATGTCTTATGCTCTTTAGGGTAGATGCC